>JAPFFL010000092.1:0-11801 GCA_029228465.1 Salix viminalis
ACTTTAGGTTTCCTTTTCGGGGGTTATTTGCGTAGTTTTACTGTGCACAATATGTGAAACACCAAAGTAAGATCCGGAGATGTATTTTTTAGAGAGATTTTTAGAGAGAGACGCTCTCAACAAAAAAACTTCTCCTCACGTCTGACCACCTTCGTTTCTAGCATACATACCGCCGCCAGTTTTCTAGTCATCGGAACTGGTGAGGGATAACCATCGACGTTGTCGAAGTTGTTCTCATGGCAGCCTCACGCCACGTCGCCACTCTCCCTCCGGTTTGTTTTAACGCCCCATCGCAGATCAATGCATTCTCAAACATCCCATCTTCGTCAACCTCAGGCACTACTACTCATGAAACAACGCACTTCATCATGGGCCCCCAACCACCTGTCAACAAACCACCACCACCTTCACAGAAAACAACCATGCAGACCAACACCAAAAAACCTCACAACAACCCACCCAAAAAACCCCAACCATCTTCCTCTGGTTCCTGGGCTGAAAAGGTAAGGATTTCTGATGCAGCAACAAGGTTCACTTTGGAACCTCTGCCAAGGCTCCCTGAAGGGCATCGTCTTCGCTTCACAGACGATATGCTTATGGAAACTAGTGAACAATGGAATAGGTCAATGGTGGGCTTCTTCCCTGGGATGCGTATGCCTCATCATGCCCTGCAAACTATTGCCATGCGAGTTTGGAAGCAGCATGGCTTGGAAAAAGTTATCTCTATGGCTAACGGGTTCTCCA
Source organism: Salix viminalis (assembly GCA_029228465.1). Lineage (NCBI taxonomy): Eukaryota > Viridiplantae > Streptophyta > Magnoliopsida > Malpighiales > Salicaceae > Salix > Salix viminalis. The sequence goes on from JAPFFL010000092.1 coordinate 745, forward strand.
TTTTTCAGTTCAGTTTTGAAGAACAGGTGCAACCAGTCATTGAAATGGGCCCTTGGCTCTTTGGTGGGAAAAACATCATCCTCCAGAAGTGGCACCCTCGTTTCATATTTGATAAGAATCGCATATCCACTTTACCTGTGTGGGTTCGTCTGCATGGCCTGCCCTTCCCCCTATGGTCTAAGCAAGGGCTCAGTTTAGCGGCGAGTATGGTGGGTACGCCCCTCTCCTGTGATGAGCAAACATTCAAAGGAACCAGACTGGAATATGCAAGGATTTGCGTTGAGATTGATGCATCGTTGCCATATGTTCACAAATTTGAAATCGATACCCCCTTATCTCCGGTGCCGGCCACTGTGGAAGTCACCTACGAGTGGAAGCCCAGTCGATGCACCACCTGCAAAGTTTTTGGGCACGCGTGTCCAACTCCTGCGCCAACAGGTCCTGAGCCAACAGTTTCTATTTTGGGTAATGACCCCATCCCCAAGCCGACAGTGGACCAGGCCTCTTCCATGCAACAAGAACAACAAACCCTGTCCGCAACAGCCAAAGCAGCCCTTTCTGCCCCATCTCCCAACGTCCAATCTCAAACCAGCAGCTATCAAACAAATAACCCAGCCACTCCTCACCCTGAAACCAAATCTCCTCTGGTTACTTCCCAACTAGCCTCTCAACACCCGGTCACACCTCCCACATACCAACAAAATAGTAACCAGTTCGCCGCACAAGCCACACCTCCACCTGTCACCTTGGTCCCATTACAGCACGCCCCTTCAACCCAGCTCAACTTTTGTGTTCTAAACACAAGGGATACCATAATCCCCTCATCTACACCTCCCATACCTCTCCAAGCCATGCAAGATCCCTCTCCTGACATGTTACTTATTTGCCAGGCAGAAGACCAACACAATGTGGAACCAATGAATTCAGTTCAAGCTACGGGACGGGATGACGAGGTGCATCTTCCTCTCGATCTTATGGTGCCGCTTAACAGTTGCCCTCCTGCATCTCCCATTCCTCCACCTCCCAATATCCCCAACACAACCACTCTCAATCACTCTCCAATATGCAACTCAGCAAAAGAATCCAACAAGGCCTCCTCCAGTAGCTCCCCTCAAGTGAAGAAGAAGAGGGGTAGCAGGAAGCGTAGGGGAGGGATCTAATCCCCCTTCCTTTTCAATAACCCCCCATTTTTTAATGATTAGTTTGGGAGGATGGAATACCTGGGGTCTCAATGGCTTCCAGAAGCAAAATTCAGTCCTACAGTGGACTACCAAAAATAATCTAGATATCATCGGTATTCTTGAAACGAAGCTTCAGGCTTCTAAGCTGCCTCACATCGGTACTCTCTTGAAAATGCCTCACTGGCAATTTCTTTCCAATTCCCAGGGGTCTAACACCTGCCGCATTATTGTGGGATGGAATCCCTACAAAGTTCACGTGACCATGGTCAGCCACCTTCATCAATGGCTCACGGTAGAAGTTAGCCATATAGCCTGTGCATCACGGCTCCGGGTAACTTTTGTTTATGCCCTTAATTCTCCAACTGATCGAAGGCCCCTTTGGAACTACCTGGAAGCTGAAGCCCAAGCATGCATGTCTACCCCTTGGCTTGTGTTGGGTGATTTTAACGCCATCATGGTCCCTCATGACAGGGTGGGAGGAGACGTTGCTTGGCCTGAGCACCGTAATGACTTCCCAAATTGCATTCATAATGCTAGCTTGATTCAAGTTCCTTATGACGGCATGCGTTTTACGTGGCATAACGGGCGTCAAGGGGATGGGACCATTCAAAAGAAACTTGATTGGGTTTTCATGAATCAATTAGCTTTGCAACAGTGGCCAGGAATCAGGACTACGTTCCAGCCCAGATCAATTTCAGATCATAGTGCTATGATCACTTCTCTCTCCATGGAGCACAATCGTCGGTTTAGTGGGTTCAAATTTTTAAAGCTGTGGATTGATAAGCCTGATTTTTTGGACCGGGTAAAAAGGGCTTGGCAAACTCCTGTGCGTGGGGACCCGTGGTTTCAGCTTACTACAAAGCTGAGGGTCTTAAAAGCAAATCTGCAGGCCATGCACTTCACCAATTCGCACAATATCAGTGATAGAGTTCGTCAGGCAAAAAGAGAATGGGATATCGCTCAGGGTAATCAGGATGGTGACCCATTAAATGTTCAGCTTCGTAATATAGAGAGAGATAGGGCTCAGGATTATGCAGCCCTTCTGAGAGATGAAGAGTCTTACTTCAAACAACGTTCTCGCATCCAATGGCTCCAAATGGGTGATAGGAACACAGGTTTTTTCCACAAAACCCTCATTCACAGACAGAGTAGAAACAACATCCACAAAATAACGACTACCACTGGTGAAACCATTTCTGATCACCAGGCCATGGGCAATTATCTGGTGGACTACTACCGCAATTTGCTAGCTCCTTCCCTTCCCGAGCCAAGGCCCGACGACTCGGCTTTATTATTTGAGAAGAAAATGGAGGAGCCCACGGTCTCCTTGCTAGCCCGCAATGTTACGCCAGAAGAAATCAAAGCAGCCTTATTTTCGATTTCAGACGATAAGGCCCCGGGCCCCGACGGCTTCTCGGCCTCTTTCTTCAAGCATTGCTGGGATATCGTGGGCCATGATATCATCCAGGCCTGCCTATTCTTCTTCAACAGTAACGATCTTCCAAGATGCATCAACGCAACAAGGATTGTGCTTATTCCGAAGGTTGCAAATCCAACAGGAATCGGTGACTACAGGCCCATTTCCTGCTGTACCGTGCTCTATAAGTGTGTCTCTAAGGTGATAGCCAACAGGTTGAAGACTGGCTTGAAAGAAGTTATTGATCAGGCCCAGACGGCTTTTATCCCAGGGAGACATATCTCTGATGCTATTATGCTTAGCCAGGAATTGGTTAAATCTTATCATCTCAATAGAGGCACGCCCAGGTGCACGATGAAAGTGGACCTGAAAAGGGCTTTTGACACAGTTAGGTGGGATTTTATTGCAGAAGGGCTTAGGGCTATTGGAACTCCTGCTGTCATGATTGGCTGGATTTCAAAGTGCATTTCCACCCCCTATTTTTCTATTAGTCTTAATGGCGATTTACGGGGTTTTTTTGCAGCCACTAGAGGCTTACGGCAGGGTGATCCCCTTTCCCCCTACTTATTCGTTTTGGCTATGGAAGGTTTGAGTGGTATTCTGCGGCAGTCTTCCAAGCTGCCTTTATTTCGGTTCCATTGGAGATGTAAGCCCACCAATCTAACTCACCTTTGCTTTGCCGACGATCTAATGCTTTTTTGCAAAGCAGACCTCTCTTCAGTTGGGATTCTCAAGTCAGCCCTTGACAGGTTCTCTAACATCTCAGGGTTAGTGGTCAATCACTCCAAGAGTGTTATCTTCTTATCGGGCGTTTCGGAGGAAACGGCTACCACCATTTGTGATAGTACTGGGTTTAGCAGACAATCTCTTCCCCTTAAGTATTTGGGCCTGCCTCTTATTTCTTCGAGATTGACCCATACAGACTGTCTTCCCCTTCTTAGCAGGCTCACTAACCGGATAAAGCTTTGGACCACCAACTCCTTATCCTATGCAGGGCGCCTCCAGCTCATCAAGTCGGTTTTATTTTCCTTGCAGGTGTACTGGTGCTCCACCTTCATCCTCCCTTGCTCTATCCTTAACAAGATTGAAAGCATCATGGGAGCTTTCCTTTGGCGTGGGTGTTCTTTAGAGACCACTGGTGCTAAAGTGGCTTGGCGCAACCTCTGTTTCCCTCAATCAGAAGATGGCCTTGGTATTAAGAGTCTTAGGGTGTGGAACCAAGTGGCTGTCATGAAGCACATATGGAATCTCATGGTTGGTAAGGACTCCATTTGGGTGCAATGGGTTAGAAAGGTTCTGCTCAAAGGGCGTCCCTTTTGGTCTATCCCGATCCCATCTAAACCAACTTGGGCTTGGAGGAAAATTTTGCAAGGCCGAGAGTATTGTCGAGGCCTTTTCAGGTCCATCATTGGTAATGGCGAGCTCACCTCGCTTTGGTACGACTATTGGCTACCAAACGGCAAACGAATATGTGACTTAGTCTCTTCGTGGGAGATCAGCCAATCCAGTCTTCACCAAGGGGCAAAAGTTGCAGATATCATTCATGGATGTCAATGGGTTTTCCCTGCGAGTTCTCAGAGTCTTCAAGCCATATGGAATTCAATATCTTTCTTACCCAAGCCCTCGGACCAGGATGTTTGTGTTTGGGGAGATTCTCCGAATGGCAGCTTCACAGTGGGCAAAGCTTGGCGTCTCCTTCGCCATACCAGACCTACCTCGACCTCAATGCATCTTTGCTGGTTTAAATATCGCATCCCTAGGCATGCTTTCATTCTTTGGTTAGCTATCAAAGGTCGTCTGCGTACTATGGATAGATTGCATGATCGAGAGAGGCCAAGGATTTGCACCCTTTGCAGCTTAGAAGATGAAACCCACGAGCATCTCTTTTTCAACTGCAGATTTTCCCATGAAGTGTGGGCCTGGATCACCACAAAGCACAAGACTCCATGGCCCAATTACCGGTGGCCTGATTTAATCCAATGGGGAGCATTTACTCATAAAAGTAAAAGCCTCTTCTCCAGCCTGGTTGCAAGACTCACATTAGCGGCCTCGGTCTACGGCATATGGATGGAGCGGAACCAAAGGGTTTTCAAAGCCACTTACCGATCGGCCCGTCGAATCGCAGAGGAGGCTCATGAGCTTTTAAGAACATACCTTCTTGGGCTAAACCTCCAAGAGGCCATCCAGGACAACTGGTTCGTACCTTAGTCTTGGGGGCTAGGTTCTTTTTCCTAGTGTCCGGGTTTGGGTCGGGGATCTGTTTTTCCCCTTAGCTTGTTTTGTTTCTTTGGTTTTCTTAGCCTTTTTCGGCCCCTTGGGCCGTTCCTTTGCTTGCTTGGAGCCTAGGAGGGAGTTTGTTCCTGTTTTCGCTCGGCAGGCTTTGGCTTTCTTCCTTGTATAGTCTCTCTTTTTTTTAATATACTGCATCAGTTCAAAAAAAAAAAAAATATGTGAAACACCAAAAATACCTCACTGTTCCGCATCCTTTTATCAGCATCCAGGGATAAAATAGTAGTTTTATTATACAAAAAATCAAAAATATCATTTATGTCCCCTGAAAATGTCAAAAATGATCCCTAGATTGGATTAATCAGAACTAATATCGCAATTCACATTAATTTGTCTATATACATGTTGAATCGTAGTCTAGTGGGAATTCCCAACTGTTATGGGAACTTTTTTTGTTTACCGAGATTAGCCTTCCTTCCTAATTAGGCTCTTGTATATTGTATAAATACCTCTTATTAGAGGCTCTTTTGAACTTAATGAAAATACCCTAAAATTAACTTGGTATCAGAGCGGCTAGGTCTAGGCGTTTTTCAAAACTCTCGCCGAGCTTATTGCTCGATCCCAGTTCTCCACCTGCAGTCCCGGGTTGCTTTGCTTTTTCCTCTCTACTTGAAGGATCTCTAAGAAGCCGACTGCTTCTTGCTCCACTGCAAGCCGATTGCTTGCTTGCTTTTCCTCTCTTGCTCCACTGCCGTGTTTCACGCCTCCAGCTTATCACGTCCAGCTTGTCACGCCTCCAGCAATATCAAACCAGGTTGAATCTGCTGTTAATTGAAAAGTGGAAAAGTGCAATATCAAACCGCTGCCTATTGCTTCGTCACGAATATCTCAGAAAAGTGGAAAAGTGAAAAAGGTCCAGCTTGCTTCGTCACGCTTCCAGGTTTCAAAACGATTTGGTTTTTTACGTTTTTTGTTGAATCAGGCGTATTTGGATATTGCTTTTCACCTGTCATTCTTCTTGCTATTGCTTGGTAAATTCCACCTGTTATTGCTTGACAAAATATTCATCAGTAGACGTCAGTTAATTGGCATCTGCCAAATCAGTTTTTGGGTCAGGGGCGGAGAAGTGGGGTCTTGGAGATTAAGGCTATTTAAATATTGCAGTGTTTTTTGTTGAGGATAATTTGGCAGTGTGGTTTTGTTGACAGTGTTGAATCTGCCGTTAATTGTTGGATAAAAGGTGTTGTTTGGCCGGTGACATCTGTTGGTTTTGGAGTCTGGTTTCAAAGACTCTTTAGACTTTCTTTTATCAATTTGGACGATTCTTTTAGGCAGTATTTAGTGTTCTCACGCTTAAAAGAGGAAGTTTTAAGGAGGAAGTTTGTTTTTTGGGAGAATAATGGATGATGTTTCAACTACTTCTCATGCTCTTACTATTCCACCTGTGGCCATGATGGCACCGGAGCCAACATCCATTCCTTATGGGGGTAAAATTGAATGGGTCCCGAATTTTTTCTCTTTGGTCTCAAGTGGTGACCATGTTTGTTGCAGGAAGAGGAAGGATGGGATATCTTAATGGCACCATTCCTCAACCAGTCGCGGACAAGTGCTAACTATAGCAAGTGGATAATGGAAGATGCCATTGTGAAGGGTTGGCTTATTGGTGCCATGGAGGCAAATGTGATGACCTTATTTATCCGCTTTACCTACTCGCAAAAAAATGTCCGGGATGCCGTGTCCAAGACCTATTATGAGGGTGTCGATAAATCTATCTTATATGATTTATCCCGTAAGGCTATGGCGACCAAACAAAGTCGAGGCGATCGGTCACGCCTATTATTCTCGATCTTCAAATTATTTGGCGGGAGCTTGATCATCGCAGACCTATTCCTTTTACTCAAGCAGATGTGATAAATACACGTATGACTGAAATTGGTGAGGATCGTGTTTATTTGTTTCTTGCTGGTCTTGATGATGTATATGATTCTATTCGGGGAGATATTCTTCGTACTGATCCTCTTCCCGGACCTGATGTGGCTTTTTCCACCGTGAGACGTGAGGAACTTCGTCGTCATACTATGATGAATCAAGGTGATACTTCTCAGATGGCTATGGCAGTAAAGAAGGTTGGCAACCGCCCTATCACATCGCCTTCTCTTATGCCTCGCTGGTGGTCCTTGTACTCATTGTGGAAGCACCAAACATGTTATGGAAACTCGTTTCAAGAAACATGGATATCCTGACTGGTGGCCGGCTCATAAAGAGCGTTTGCAAGCTCGGAAAAGTGGAAAAGTGGCGATGTGTACCTCCATGCCACTCGCCGAGCCGGTGACTCCATCATCCGCAACTTCAGCCGCCGTGTGCTCCGAGTGGGCTGATCTGCCGACTACATCGATGGACATGTCTCACTCGTGGTAGATTCTACCCTTCTTCAACGATCGGGTAGTGTTGGTCATGCTTTCCATACAACTAGTTACTGGAAAAGATGAGGGTTGGATTCTTGATTCCGGTGCAACGAACCATATGACCTTCGATGCATCTTTGTTACGTGATAACCGCTACCAAATTGTGTTACATGTTGCCAATGCAAATGGCATATCATATCCTCGTTATCGGTGCTGGAAGAGTTGACTTAACTCCTTCTTTATCCTTGGACCATACCCGCTGATTCCTCGCTCTCTCTAATAATCTTTTATCTATACCACAAGTTACTCGCTCAATTAAATTGTTTAGTATTAATCTATCCCAATTTCGTCTTCTTCAGGATCTCTGCAGCGGGGAGATCATTGGGCGTGGTACTAAGAGAGAGGGCTTGTATTATGTGGACGATGTCTGTATGGGGCGGTCTTTATCTGCAAAAGGGTCATCTCGGGCATCTGAGGATCAGATTTGGTTATGGCATCACCGGTTGGGTCATGTCTCTTTTGGTTATTTAGAGCATCTATTTCCTACTTTATTTTCAACATGCAAACCTTCGAACTTTCGGTGTGATACTTGCATTTTGGCAAAAAGCCACCGTGCTACTTATTCTGATAGTACTAATAAAAGATCTGTGCCATTTTCATTGATTCATTCGGATGTTTGGGGACCTGCTCCTGTTACTACTTCTTCTGGTTTTCGTTGGTTTGTTTTGTTTGTTGATGATTGCACTCGAATGACGTGGCTCTATTTGATGCGACATAAGAGTGATGTAGCTGCAATATTTCGCACTTTTCATCAAATGATTAAGACACAATTTTCTGCATCTTTACAAGTGCTTCGATCCCGATAATGGTGGGGGAATTCGTTAATCAAGAGTTGCGCACCTATTTTCGGACTCATGGTATTTTGCATGAAACCACATGTCCCTACACCCCACAACAAAATGGTGTGGCTGAACGGCTGAAAATAGACAGATCCTCGAAATTACACGGCCCGCCCTCATTGGTGCACATATGGGGGCACAGCTTTTGGGAGGAAGCCATTACCACGGCTGTTTATCTTCTCAACCGTGTGCCTACTCGTGTTTTTGGAATTTCGGATAATCGTTAGATACACCGGCATCCTCTGTACCTCTTCCTTCACATCTTACACTTCCACCCGGGTATTTGGTTGCGTTGTGTTTGTGCATTTACGTAAGCATATGCGCATCTAAGCTTGATCCCCGTGCTCTCAAGTGTGTTTTTGTGGGCTATCATCCCCTACGTGAAGGGATACAGATGTTTTCATCCTCCCTATCGTAAGTACTATGTTACCATGGATGTTGTTTTTTTCCGAACATGAGATGTTCTTTGCTTCTCCGCTATCCCATTCCTTGCTTCCGAGGGAGAGCACGATGGAAGCTTTGAATTGGACGTGAAATTATTTCCGATTCTATTCCAACCGGTCCGATTCGGGACACCACCGTTGGTGAACATGAAGAAGGGACTGCTGAGCCACCCATCGAGTCGCCAACCGAGTCCAGTCGAGTGTTAGTGTGGATTTGGATATTGCCGAAAAGCCCTCTCTCACTTCATCAACAGCATCTACTCCCCAATTCTCCTCGCAGCGCTATTCTCGAGGCAAGTATAGATTTTGTGATTAATACTAACAATATCTGTGAACATGAGCATGTTGAGGTTGACAGGTATCAGTTGCCACCAAGGAGTAATCGAGGAGTACCACCTGATAGATTCTCACCCGAAGCTGTGAAGAAGGTGAAATATCCTATTGCTCAGTATGTATCTACTCATAGGCTGTCAGAGGCTTGCCGAGGATTTGTTAGTAATATGACTGTCGTCCATATTCCTACTAAAGTTCAAGAAGCCTTGTCAGATCCAAAATGGGCCACGGCAATGACTGAAGAGATGACAGCACTAGAAAAAAATCAGACTTGGGAGTTGGTTCCGTTGCCAGAGGGCAAACGACCCGTTGGTTGCAGGTGGGTATACACTGTTAAGTGTAAGCCGGATGGCTCAATTGATAGGTATAAAGCTCGACTTGTTGCTAAAGGGTTTACCCAGACCTATGGGATTGATTATCAGGAAACATTTGCTCCTGTGGCAAAGATCAATACCATTCGGGTTTTGATATCTCCGGGCTGCAAATTTTGGTTGGCCCTTACAACAGATGATGATGTAAAAAAATGCATTTCTACACGGTGATTTACGGGAAGAAGTGTATATGACGCTACCACCGAGCTATGATGCTCGAATCGCTCTAATGTTGTATGCAAACCGCAGTAAAGCTTTATATGGTTTGAAGCGGTCTCCACGAGCTCGGTTTGGTAGATTCCGACTTGCCATGAAGAAGTATGGATATGAACAGAGTAATGCAGATCATACTTTATTCTTGAAAAGAGTGGAAGACAAATTAACAAAGACTCATTATTTATGTAGATGATATGGTGGTCACGGTAATGATATTGAAGAGATAAATAAATTGAAGAACTATTTGTCGTCTGAGTTTGATATGAAGGATTTGGGTGGCCTCAAATATTTCTTGGGAATTGAAGTCGTCAGGTCTGAACAAGGCATTTTCTTGTCTCAACGGAAATACGTGCTTGATTTGCTAGAGGAAACAAGCATGCTTGGGAGTCAACCGATTGGGTCTCCTATTGAACAGAACCACGGTTTAGAAGAACTTTCTGATCAAATTCCGGTGACAAAGGACAATATCGAGGTTAGTTAGGGCGTTTGATTTATTTATCACATACAAGACCGACATTGCAGTATCGTTTGTGAGTGTTGTGAGTAGATTCATGCATAATCCAGGGGAAGCAACACATGGAAGCGATTGTAAGGATTCCGAGATATTTGAAATCGCACCGGGGAAAGGGTTTATTGTTTTCAAAAACATGGTCATGTAGATGTTTTGGGATATACAGACTCAGATTGGGGGGGTAAAGGAGATAGGAGAAGATCAACTTCGGGCTATTTTACCTTTGTTGGAGGTAATTTGGTCACTTGGAAGAGTAAGAAGCAAAAGGTTGTCTCTCTATCTAGTACAGAAGCTGAGTACCGGGCAATGGTGAAAGGTATGTGTGAATTGCTGTGGCTTAAAAGGCTTATGGGGGAGTTGGGTTTTTCCTCTGAGAAACCAATGAAGTTGTATTGTGATAATCAATCAGCAATTAAAATTGCTGAGAACCCGGTCCAGCATGATAGAACGAAACATGTGGAGATTGACAGGAACTTTATCTATGAAAAGTTGGAAGAAAAGATAGTTGAGATACAATATGTCAATACAACAGGCCAGTTGGCAGATGTGTTAACCAAGGCTGTATCAAATTCGGCTTTCAACGATTCACTCGACAAGCTGGGCATTTGCGATGTCTATGCACCACCTTGAGGGGGAGTGTTGAATCGTAGTCTAGTGGGAATTCCCAACTGTTATGGGAACTTTTTTTGTTTACCGAGATTAGCCTTCCTTCCTAATTAGGCTCTTGTATATTGTATAAATACCTCTTATTAGAGGCTCTTTTGAACTTAATGAAAATACCAAACACCAAAAATACCTCACTGTTCCGCATCCTTTTATCAGCATCCAGGGATAAAATAGTAGTTTTATTATACAAAAAATCAAAAATATCATTTATGTCCCCTGAAAATGTCAAAAATGATCCCTAGATTGGATTAATCAGAACTAATATCGCAATTCACATTAATTTGTCTATATACACAGTAAAAAACATTACACTCGAATCCGTTTATTTTATAGTTAATGTATATAGCATATAATCCTTACAGCCTAAGTTTTTATTATTTAATTTC
>JAPFFL010000093.1:0-11727 GCA_029228465.1 Salix viminalis
TGTAGGATGAGTGAAATCACTGTGGATTACAATAGTGTTGCTCAGTTGGTTCGGTTTTCGGTTCGGTTTGTTCAGGTCACTGGTTTATTGATTTTTTTATATTTCTTTGCACAGTAAAATAATCATTTTATCCCTCAAAAAAGACAAAAAACAGCAATAGTTGGGGGAGTGCTGCAGTAATTGCACATTCCATTGAATAGTAAAATAACCTTTTTACCCTCCAATACGACAAAAACCATGGCTTGCTTGCGGGGTGTTTCAGATATTTCAATTTTTTTGAAAATATCTAAATACTAATCTGCCCCCAATAAGACATAATTGAAATGATGGTTATAGGGGTGTTTCTATAATTTACCATTTTTTTTATTATTATTCTTTGCTGAATACTGTGCGCGCGTCTGACACTCGTGCTGACAGTATTCGGCCTCACGTCCTCTTTGGGCGGCGTGTGCAACATAGAAAAATATGCATCTGGCGTCTTTGTGGATACGTCGTCGTGTTCTTTTTCTTATGGTGTGGTGCGTGGCCTCACACGATGGCCGGAGACGTGATGGTGGGTGGTTGAACTCCCCCTCCCCTCTTTCTCTCGCCTTCACCCTAAACTACACGATAGCCCCCCCGGTTTTATGGTTGTTTCATTTCAGTCTCTGCTCTTTTAATTGTGTTGTATGATTCTTATTTTTATTATATAAGTTTTGATTTGTTTCAATGTGTCATTCAATTGAAATTGATTATATATTACATTTTTATTTCAGTCCTTATTCTTTTAATTTTGGGTTTGATTTTAAATCCCTTAATATATTCAGTACAAAACATTTGAATTTTTCAATTTTGTCCTTTGATTGAATTGATAATATATTTGATTTTCATTTCGGTCTTTATACTTTTATTTTTTTATTTAATTCCTTTATTTTTTTATATTTTTTAAATATCCCCTATTTTTGTCCATGTTTATATATATGTGCTCTTAGTTTTGATTTTTAACTTTTATTATTCTCTCTTTTGTTGAGGTAGCATTTTTTTGAAAAAAAATGTTCTTAAATTTAGTTTGTGTTTGTGATCATTTGAAAATTGATATTTCTATTTTTTTTCTTTGATCTTTCTTTGGGTTTTTTTTATTAGTTTTTGTTTTTATTTTCATGTCAAATGATTTTTTTAGCTAATAATTTTTTATTTTTCATTTTTTGTTTTCTCTTTTGTTAAAGTTTTTGGGATTTTTTTATATTTTTTTATTGATTTTTCCCCATTATTCACACAATAATAATAATAATAATAATAATAATAATAATAATAATAATAATAATTTTAGTTTTTTTTGCTTCCTCTTTTGTTAATGTTTTTGAGTTTTTTTCCTCGGGGTAATTTAATAATTTTTATTATTTAAGCAATAATAGTAATGATATTTTTAGATGCAAAGTTTTCGATGTTGATGTTGTTATAATAAGGTATGTTGATATGTTTATTTATATCAAATCTTGCATGTATAGATGTTATATTTTATTTTTGAACTAGTAAAACCTATTAATTATTTCAATCTCAACAATTATTAAAATTGTTTACTCAGTTCACAACGTAGTGCAGACAATTTAACTAGCTATATACTAAAAGAAGTCATTGTTAAGTTATTGTAGCATGTAAGTGAAATCACTGTGGATTACAATAATGTTGCTCAGTCGATTCGATTTTTGGTTCAGTTCATTCGGGTTACCAGTTTATTGATTTTTTTATATTTCTTTTCATAGTTAAATAACAATTCTATTCCTTAAAAAAGACAAAAAAAAGAAGAAGCAGTAGCTAGGGGGTGTTACAGTATTTGCACATTCCATTGCACTGTAAAATAACCCTTTTACCCTCCAATAAGACAAAAACCATGACTTGCCTGTAGGGTGTTTTGGATATTTCACATTTTTTTTGAAAATATCTACATACTAATCTGCCCTAATAAGATAAAATTGAAGAGTTGACTGTAGGGGTGTTCCGATAATTTACTATTTTTTTTAACGAAACTCTTCCCTCGACCATGTGGCTCATTCGACAACGTAGGATACATGACCAAAAACAGGCGTATCAATTGAGCTCTCTGGTTTAAAAGTGATCGAATATCGTCATATCTCCCACTATCTAACCGCTCCAGTAAACCGCGAATTGCAAATGGATTGGCGTGGTCAGCTACTTTTTCTTTCATCTCTTTCATCCTTTTATTTCCCTTAACATGCGATTCTGTTAACCAAAAGTAATTGTTTAAAAATTGGAAAGATAAATAAATAAGAAGAGGGATGGAGAGGGATAAGGAAATGTACCATATGGACCTGCGTTTCAGTGTACCTTCCATTAGAGAGCTGAGATTGAGAAGAGAGCATGAACGACATGAATTAATTCATGAAACAACGGTGGTTTAAACCATGCAGAGAACTAACAGAGGATTCTTAGAGTGAAAGAAACCCTAGAGAGAGATTAAGTACCCGTTTGGCATTATGGTGCGATCTGCGATTGCCAGATCGCACCACAATTTTAGTGTTTGGTAAAAAAAAAAACACTTTTTTAATGTGGGACCCATACCAAAATATATCCAAAACGCCGATTCATAAAAAGCTATAAATACATGCTTTTTTATTGCCGATTCCTACAACTAAAAACCACGATTTCCATTTTCCATTTGTTCCCAGTTTATTACCGTTGAAACCCTTGTGATCCATTGACAGTGTGTTTAATTAAAAAACTGGTATTTTTGCATGTCGTGAACCGCTGTGCATCTCTCTCTCTCTCTCTCTCTCTCTCTCTCTCTCTCGGAACAGCCATGGAAGCCGAGAGCTTCCAACGCTGACTCCGGCCACCACAGGCAACCATTTACAATGAAACCACCTCGGCCTCCTCTACCCATCGGTATCCTCCGTTTAAGCTCTCGTCGTGGTTGGTGAACAGTACCGTCACCTTCCAACGCTGCCTCCGGCCACTACAGGCCACCATTTCAGACGCCACCATCACAGTAAGAACCACCTCGGCCTCCTCTACCCGTAGGTATCCTCCATTGAAGATCTCGTCGTGGTCGGTCGGAAGCCACTGTGCACGTGAAATAATTCACGCGTACGTGGGCTCAGTACCCTGTGAAGAAGACGCACTGCTGCAGCTGACCGCTTTTACTTCTTCGGAATTGAAGTCTGGGCTTGGGTCAGCTGCGACTCGCCCTAGCCCCTAAGTCCAGACAAAGTTGGGCTTTAGGCCCTAATTTGGTTGGTCCGCCTCTGCCCGATCCCATTTTTATAAAATATATATTTAAAAAAAAAGTGTAGATACAGATCAGTCCTAATGGAAGGGAAATATCTGTTCGTGTTGAAATTACAAGTAGTTTGATGGGAGAATAAAAAATAATATTTGTTTTTTCATGAATTATTAATTACATTATATTATTAAATTTACAATATTTAAAAAAATTATATATATATATATATATATATATATATATATATATATATATATATATATATATATATATATATATATATATACCCTTTAAAGTAATTTCACAAGTTAAAAGCAATATGAAAAGTTTGGTAACCAAACACCCAAAACTGCTTTTTTTTCAACCTCCAACTCAACCACAGTTTTAACCAAACACTTAACTGCTTATTTTGCAACACACTAAAAGCGCTTTTTTTGAAACTGCTTTTTTTCAACCGCAATCGCAAAAGCAAAAGCAATGCCAAACACACCCTAAGAGACTAACAACTGCGTTTTGGCTTTGATTAGATGGAAAGTAAAGATAATTCACCAAGTTAATCAACTCTGCTTTCTCTCTATGAATGTACAAGAAAGAAAGAAGGGAGGGAGGACGGGGGAGTTTTCTTAGAGAGTGGATTTTTGTATTATTATTATTCTTGTGCTGTGTAATATTGTCAGTGGAGAGAATTTCTTGTGTGTAGTTTGCTTGTAACGGAATATAAAAGGTTTCGTGATGTTGACCAATGAGAGGTTTATAAGCTGTGGATTTGGTTCCGGGAGGACAATAGGACTATAAGGGCAAGTCCAACGGCAGAAGCATCCCGAGAGGCAAAAACAATTTTTTTAAATTTTAGCTCTTGTTGTTCAATTTAACGTCTCCAACAGGAGAGACATCCCGAGGGGCATTTTACCTTCTATTCAACCAGGAAGGCATTCCCACAGATGAAAAGATGAAGAGCCAAATTGAAAAAGAACCGTTGGGATTCAAGAAATTATACCGTTGCATTGCAACAACAATCAACAATGAAAACCACAAAATCACAGTTCAAAAATACACAGAAAATCACAATCACAATCAACAAAAATACACAAATAATCAAAAATCTCTTGGCAGCCAAAAACAACAACATTTGCAATTGTTCCTTCTCTTGCCACCATTGATGGGTTTGGGAATGGAGTCGAGGATGCTGGTAGTGGTAGTGGTGATGGTGGTGGAGAAAGAGGGAAAAGAGGAAGGACACAATAGAGAGAGATGGAGGGAGGCAGCGAAGAAGAAGAAGTGAAGAAGAGGATGAGGAGGAAGAGAGTAGCGGCACAAGGAGAGAGAGATGGGTGGGGGGCTGGAGGGGGGGCTTTTACACTACTACTAGTAGGTTTTTACGGGGGGGTTATAAAAATAATAATAATAATAATAATAATAATAATAATAATAATAATAATAATAATAATAATCGGGGGGGCTTTATTATTATAATAATAACTATTATTATTATTAATAATAATAATAATAATAATAATAATTAGCATAAAAAAATAATTTTAAAAAAATCCTATTAATTTAAGACAATAAATAATATTAATTAATTTCAAATTCAACAACCATAAAAAAACATACAATTACTTGAAAAACATACAATAAGTAGCTTAAATTTCAAATATTGCGGGTCTTTTAATTATATTTAAATTCATTTTTTTAATTTAAATATAATTAAAATAATAATAATTTTATTGTTGGAGGGTTTTTCAAAAGCAATTATTTAATTATATAACTTACTCCTATTAATTGTATAATTAAACTATATACAAAATAATTGAACTTTATTTAAAATAAGATAAAAAAATAGCTCTCCAAAATGACTCTTTACCATTGGACAAAACATTAACTCAAAAGTCATTTACACACTATTCAAAGAGCCATTTTTATGATTTGGCTCTACAAAATAGCTCTTGCCATTGGACTTGCCCTAACACCAAACGGGTTCGAGAATTCTATTGTTTGGGCGTAGGAAAATGGGTGATCGGATTCAGTATTGGGTTACTACTGCTCCATTTTGAGATATCTTACCACTGGAATTAGATAATACGTATTGGAACACTTGTGTGAGAATATAAATGGGCTATAAGTTGGGTCGTGGGCTATAATTAGGGCTGATAGTTCAACCTTGTTTCGAGAGGTCTCTTTGTTTTCCTCCCTTCATCTCAACTTTTAACAGTCGATGAAAGGCCGAGCTGAACGGGGGTCGGATACACTACGGAATGGTGAAATAATACCATCCATTTCCGAGCTATTATTATTTTCTTGCATAAAAGTGAAATTGTATTATTAATATTATTTTAATTGTCGAGGAGGTCTGTTATTCTTACGTTCAAATTTTTAGATCAACGATGATAAGCAAATCATTTTAGAAATCTTTTTTCTTAATCATCAATAATAAATAAAATAAAATATTTCTAAAATTACCTGGCGAGTCTAGTTGTGGTATGACTTATAAACTACATATCCTATTCACCATTGCATTTTTAAAAAAAAAATATTTTTTTTTTACTTTAAATTAAAATAATTAATGATTTTAAATTATGTTAAAAATATTTTTTTTTATTTTAATATATTTTTAAATAAAAAACATTTTAAAAAATAACTTCAATCACATTATCAAACAATCAATTGCTTTTATTTTTAACTTTACATGTGAAAGGATTAGGTGTTTGAAATAAAAAAAAATTTAGTTGTTGTAACAATTATTTCTTATTTTTTTAATATTAATACATTAGAATGATAAAATATATAAAAATAATAATTTCAAAAAAAATATTTTTTCTTTCAAAAAAAACTTTTAAAATACAAAATCAAATGGCTTTAAACAAGAACACTAACGCGCTAGGGTTAGTTTTTAATATCAAGACAGAAAGAAACATGGGGCATGTTCGGTTTACAACTATGTCCTCAAACACGCTCCCATGTCCTTGAATTAGTTGTTTTTAAGGCCTTGTTTGTTTCAAGGAAAGTGAATTCCCGGAATTCACTTTCCTTGCTTTCCAGTGTTTGGAAACATCCAGGAATTCCCGTAATTTGCTTTCCAGTGTTTGGTAACACTTTGGAAAACAAGTCAAAGGAAAGTGATTTACATCACTTTCCCGGTCAACCTTTTTTTTGCCTTGTATTTGCGGAAAGTGTATTACGCTTCTCTTTCGCGTAATACACTTTCCGCTCCCTCACTCACTCTCGTCTCTTTCCCTCACTCTCGTCTCTTGCTCTGCCCTCTCTCTCAACTCAATCGAAAACTCTTCTCTTCCCTCATCTCTCTCTCACTCAACCCTCTCTCAACTCAATCGAAAAACTCTTCTCTTCCTCAACCCTCTCTCTCAACTCAATCGAAGCTCTCTCAAGTCCCAACTCAATCGATCAATATTCTCTCAACTCAACCTTCCTAACTCTTCCTCGGAATCATCTTCGTCAGGTCCCTCACTGCGTCAGTCAGACTCATCTTCCTCAATCCTCACCTCAAGAACGCAGCTCTCGGACTCCTCAGTCCCTCACTCCTCGAGTCAAGAACTTTTTCTTCCGTGATTTTCTTTACTTTCTGTTGATTCAAACACCCGCTACTTTTCGTTGATTTTCTCTTTAATTTGTCACATGGGTGCGAAAGAAATTGGATTGTATGTGAAAAAGTCTTCCTGCAAGATTTCAAAACAACACTTGTGTGATCAATTGTTGAGAGATTGGGGAAGAATTAGGAGCAAGAATAAGTTTTAACCTTCCATCCTTTCTCCTTTCTCCTTGTTATTTTGTGTAAAATGCATTTCGAGAGATTTAGGGTTGCTGGAGTTTCTGGATAGTGGATAGGGTTATCAAAACATAATTATGGGTTTATGGTTGGCATGAGGAAAAACTATTTTGTATGCTAATTGTTAAGACATTTCTTTTATTCTTATATTAATTTTGTATGTGTATTCAATTAAATCTGAATTAATATAAATTCAAGATAAAAATCTGGTTTTGGTGAATCTGGATGCCTAATTCATATTTAATGTGAGCTGTTGACTATGACAGTGATTTATTTTGTCTGGTGAATGCATATTGCTCATTTATCAATGGTTTTCTATCATTTATTGGCTCATCTTTTTGTTTGAGTTTTGATGATGGATGGTCTGAGAAGATGGTCCCAAAATCCAAACCATTCATCAATATTTTTTATAAGAAAAACTACTTAACTTCAGATTCAGCTTTTTATTATGTCACCTCTAGCTGTGAAAGCAAACTACTTCGAAACTGTCTTTTGATGCTCACTGGTTTAAGAAATATGCTCTAAAAGAAACCACTTTTCTATTAAGGCCTAATGTCCCTGTGATTGTCTCTCTTCTTTCTTCCTTATTCACTACTCATGAGTCCAATCTAGTGTTCTAGATATGTTATTTATAATCCACATAAAAATAAAAAAGCAACTAAGACAGCAAATGAGCATGTTTCTCTTCAACGTGCATCCACTGTGGCAAAAATGTAATGTTCATTTTACGCTAAGTTTGACGTGATCCTCAACATAAAAGTAACATTTACTCAAAATGCCCTTGTCCCCGAAAGCAAACTAACTCGTGACCCATTTATAATGAAGACCGCTAACCTAATGGAGGTAAGTTATCCGATTTTTTGTAACAAATACTCTACCAGAGCCTTCATCATGTTGCCTAATCAGTCATGTATCCTTCCACAACAATAGCAAAATCATCAGAGTCTCAACAATAATGCATTGAGAATGCACATGACATTGAATCATACAATGAAAGATATATTTAAAATTATGCATTATACAATATTGAGCTGGTGATTCATCAATTGTTAAGAATATGAAATGGTGAAGTAAAGATGGGTGCTTTTTAAGGTTACATTATGTGGGCATGTTGCGATACCTTGAGCTTATCTTTAGTTTGTTATTGTAAATTCTACTGCCTCTTGTTATGTTGGAGTTTGGACTGTACAAAGGAGTTGATAGGGTATTTTAAGAAGGTAAGAATTGTGATTCTGATTGTATATTGTTTTTGGATCTGCTTTGAAATGCCGAGTTGTTCAAAGGAGAGTTGTTCTTCAGTTTCTGATTCTTTAAGGAATTTAAATTTGTTCTGGTTGGATGCTGGTTATTATGGTTTTTTCCCTCATAAAGTTTGGTCAGCATGTGAAGCTTAATACATTCAAAGAAAGTAAAAGAATGGTTTAGATATTCGGAAAAGCATGTGGTTATACTTGTCAGTATGCGTATTGCCATAGCAAATAAAATTTGAAGTGTCTAACAGTCGTTGATTGAATTATCCGAATGACTTGAATGTTTTAATGCAGGCGAATGGCGGCAAATGTCCTTACCAGCAATGCTAGTAGGTGAAACAGTGGGAGAAATTCTACAGGCAAGCCGATTTGCAAGAGAAATTGTTGCAGCTGTTGCTTGCAAAACCAAGAAAACTACCATTGAAGACCCCAAAACTCCAGTCACTCAACGGAGAAAACAAAAGCCTCATTCGGAAGACACTGGACTCAAATCCAGAAGGAAAAGCAAACTAAATTACAGTCAACTCGATCAGAATCCGGTTCTCCATGTCTTCTAAGAGCTCGATCGCGTATTAACTTCAAGGTTAATGAGTGGACCGAAACAAATGTCCAATAGCAACACCTAGACGGTTCTCACTGGGGAGAATTTGAGCGGTGTTAGTTTAGTTCTGGTTTGTTTGAAGATTGAGGATTCTATTTCGGATACTTTATCAATGTCCACAGTTGATTCTTTTATTTTCCAAACAAGTGTGAATTGTTGATTCTTGAGGTATTCCATCAAGGGAATTCTATTCATCAGGGGATATTCTTGTTGTCTAATAGGAATTGCTTCCTTGGCTTTCAGATACAGGATTAAAACAAAAAAATCGACAATTTGAGATGTGTTATTAACTAATCTACTTTCCTTGATCCACAGAAATCCAAAATTTTAGAATAAATCATTCTCTAGCCCCTAAGTTATGAACCTGTTATTTTAAAATTGAATAAGTTACTTACAAAATATTTCACAAGCTTATTTCTCTATAATGTGATATGACATATATTGTTATATTTTATAAAATAAGCTATGTATGAATATAGGATATAATAAAAAAATTCATCATTATACTTTTTTGATTTCATTTTTTTATTTTAAGTGATTAAATATTTTATATTAAATATTTAATTTATATTAGATAAACTTGAAAAAAAAATTAATTTATTAATAAAGTATTTTCCAGTTCATTTTCCATAACACAAACAAACACTGGAAAGTGTTTTCCAGTTTATTTTCCATAACACTGCCAAACATCGGAATTCACTTTTCAGGAATTCACTTTCCAGTAAACCACTTTCCAGGAATTCACTTTTCGTGAAACCACTTTCCGTGAATTCACTTTACAGGATTCACTTTCCAGGAAACCACTTTACAGCAAACAAACGGGGCCTAAGTGGATCTACTGTTGTATTTCAGTTGCGGTCTTATTTCTGTTATTTTCATGCAGTGGTATATGATAAAAAAAAAACCATTTTTAATTATAAATTAAAATAAAATTGCTAAAAAAAAATCACTTAAACCGTTTCATAACATGTTTTTAAATCATTACTTCGTGTAATTATATATTTTTTTATTCTATATGAATCAAGTATGGACACTTATTAATCTGGACAATACAGAATAATTTTAATTTTATATTTTAAAATTAATTTTAATATAAACATCAAAATAATTATAAAAACTAATTCAAAATAAATCTTTTTCAAAAAAAATATAATAAAATTAAAACACATCGAACACGGAAGGTTGAAGTTGAATTCATAGTTGTAAAATCCGTTCAGCAAATGCGCTCCTAGGTTCGAGTGCATTCCGTTCCGCTTCTGGTTTTGTATCGTTCATATTTATTTAATTATATATATGAAAAAAATAAAATATTAATTTAACAAGTATAATTTAAATTCAAGATAAATGAAATTTAGATTATACAATACAAACATAATCTCAAAATTAGAAACATCTTTAAAATTCCAAAATATTATGAAAGTAAAATGTTCTAAAATAAAAGAAAAATACATCAAACATCTTCTACATCATTAATATAAAAATAAAGATCTTGATCTTGCTGTGGAACATAATGAAAGTCGTCAACAAGACATTCCATATCAAGTATCATGCATAGTAAACACAAAATCATTTAGTATGATGACCTATTTCTTTCCTATCCTCTTAACATGCATTTTTGGTTGAGACTTTAAGTCTTTAACAGTTAAAGTTTAACTAGTAGTCCTATGATTTTTTTCTTCCAAATCTTCATTAAAAAATCTAACCAAAAATCATCCACATTCTAAAAATTAAACACAGTAGTTAAATCAACAAAATCCATGTTTATCTTTTTTTCTTATTTATTTTCTTTCATTCAGAAACCCATATCATCAACCCCTATAATCGATCACTAATTTGGAAATTCCAAATATTTTTCACAAACCCATATCTCTTCTACAAATTGCTCCCAGGAACAACCACTTCCAACACCCTCTTGGTATTATTTCCCTCAAAACAGCATCAAAGTATCAAACAACATTATGCACTGGGTGTATAATGTTGTTTGAATGATTTTCAAACTGTGAGTGAATGATTTTCAAACTGTGAGTGAATGATAAAATTCTGAAAATCATTCACTGTAGAAACTTTCTACACCATTATGCCTAGTTTCAGCACAATACAATTCCAGTTTATACATACTGTTCCATCTCAAATTGACAATCAAACTTAATTTTCTTTCCAAAAATTCATCAACAATCATTCATAGAATCACAGTTAACAAGAATGCCCAGTTTAATTAGGAACACAACATGAATGAACATCTTCCAATTAAACATTCCATACATAAATGCCCAATTTAATCAATTATCCCAAGTTTCGGCACTTTCACTTTTTCAAAAAATTAAAGGATTAGGGGCCTCGAATGTGTACCTTTCACTGAAGATTTGGGGAAGAACAACCAATGAAGATTTTGTGCCGCCGTGTGGAAGAGATTGTGCCGCCGTGATTTTGATTTTCAATTTAGGAATTCAGAATTTGAGCTAGATTAGGGATTGAGATTACAAATTGAGCTTTTCAATTGATGGGTTACTGGATTTGTGAGCTGATTTGAGATCAATTTGAGATTAGGGCAAGGGAAATTGAGAATTGATTTGGGGAAAATGGAAATCGAGGAATTGGGGGAATTGATTTGGGGAAAAGAAAATCAGGGAATTGGGTTTTGGGTCTGGTCTGGGGGGTTTATTAACTCCTAAACGGCGTCGTTTTGATTCTAGTGTAAACGACGTCGTTTTGGTCGACACGAATCCGAACCCCAAGATAAAACCGGGCGTTCAGTACGGAATGGCCGGATCGGTCCGGAATTCTACCCGGGACAAAAACATCGCCGTTTTGTCACAGAATTTTCACTGGAACGGGCTGTTCCGGCCGGAACGGAACGGGATCAATAATTTTG
>JAPFFL010000094.1:0-11716 GCA_029228465.1 Salix viminalis
AGCTTCTGAATAGAAACATTAAAGTTGCCACTTGATGCTTCGTCCTTACCATGTCATTTGTATTTTTAATTTGTTTGAGAATTCATAATCAGCTAGCTAGTTGAAAGTTATTAACATTGTCGGCAGTCCGCGGAGATAATTCAACAAATACAAAGTTTATTCTTGGATCCACCACCCCAGAAGATAAACTCTCCCTGGCCTCAAAATTTTATTCATGGGTTCATCACTGACTTCAACCATTTCTGGGGGAAACAAAAGTTCATGAGGTTTAATCACTCAACAGCAACATTCTCACTGCTTAGCTAAATTTGAATCGTGTCTACCATCAACAGCAACATTCTCACTGCTTAACTGAGTTTGAATTGTGTCTACCAAACTAAACAATGTGGTGCCGGATAGTGTGATTAAAGTTGTTTTTTAACGTGTTTTTCGTTTAAAAATGCATCATAATAATATTTTTTAAAAATTATTTTTGATATCAGTTCATGAAAATAATCTAAGAATACATAAAAAAAAAAAGTTAAAGTAAGAAATAAAAATAATTTTTTATTTTAAAAAAAATGCTTTTAAATCGCAGAGTCAAACACCCATTAAAAAATACATTAAAACAAAATGGAATTCACTGTTCATGCACTGTACACACACACCCATTGTCACTGTCGACACAAAATTTGTCTCCATTCTTCGCAGGTGCACTTCCACCCTTTTTTTTTTTTGTCTTTTCCTATTGTGAACAATGTATTAACATTTTTATCCCCAATAATAAGACAAAAAATAGTTTCGGCTGAGGGGCACAGCTGTCATTGCACGCATCCGGAATGGTCCGGTTCGGTCCGGTCCGCCGCAGGTTTTTTTTTTATGGCTAAATACGGTTATAGCCCCTAAGAAGACAAAAACGTTGACTTGAGTACAGGGGCAGGAAGGTAATTGACCCTATTTTTTAATTTTTTATTTCGTGGCTGTCAGGGCGTGAGACGCACGCGCCCGTCGGTTTTCCGCCTCATGCCCTGTTTGGGTGGCGCGTGCGGAGTCATACGGTAGTCGGAAATGGTCTTCCGGAGTTGTTTTCGATGCGCCTCCGCGTGGCCTTCCTTTCGCGGTTGCGCGTGTACCCTAAAAATGTAAGTGGACGCGGCAGTGGCCGATTAAAGGCGCTGCCAATGTTTTCTCTCTCTCCTGCACGTAAAAGTGAAGGAGAGTCCCCCATTGTTTGTTACTTTTCACTTTGGTCCATCGACTTTTAATTTTGATTTTGGTCCTGATTTCTGTTATATAAGTTCTGATTTAGTTCGATTGGGTCCTCCAATTTTAATTGATTGAATGTGAGAGTTTCACTTCGGTCCTCCGACTTTTAATTTCTGGATTGGCTGTAAAAGGTCAATAAATTCGGTACACAAGTTTCGATTTTTTCAACTTTGTCCTTTAATTTAAATTGATAATAAATGTGATTTTCATTTCAGCCCTTAGACTTTTAATTTGTTAATTTAATCCCTTTATATTTATTTTCATTTCAGCCCTTATACTTTTATTTTTTATATTTCTAGAATAATCCCTACTTTTGTCCATGTATATATAAGTGTACTTAGCACAATAATAATAATAATAATAATAATAATAATAATAATAATAATAATAATAATAATAATAATAATAATAATAATAATAATAATAATTTAATTGATTTTCTTGCTTACTCTTCTGTTAATATTTTTTTCCCTTCGGATAATTTAATAAGTTTTTATTGTTTTGACATTAATAGCAATGCTAAAATTTATTTTTATTTTATTTTT
Organism: Salix viminalis; assembly: GCA_029228465.1. Lineage (NCBI taxonomy): Eukaryota > Viridiplantae > Streptophyta > Magnoliopsida > Malpighiales > Salicaceae > Salix > Salix viminalis. Next base: position 1,791 of record JAPFFL010000094.1, read on the forward strand.
TTGTTTTATATTTTGTTAAAGTTTCTTGAATATTTTTAGTCTATCATTAATTATATGTTATAATATTTATTGAATATTATCGCATAGGAATATATATAGGGAGAAGAAAACATGACCTAGGATTTTTTGAATAAAAAAAAGTAATATCAGTATTCTTAAATACATTTTATATAATAATATAATGAATTAATCGAATAACATAAAAAAATTTATTGAATATTATCTCCTATAAATATATAGAGAGAGGAAAAAAATGACCTAGGATTTTTTCCTTAAAAAAAATTAATATCAATATTCTTAAATACATTTAATATAATAATATCATTACTAAATCTTATAAAAAAAAATTGCCTTTGAATTTAAATTTGGTACTCTTTTGTTTAAGTTTATTTCTTAAAAACAAATTTACAATATTTTCATTTTTAATATTTTAAATATAATATTACCAGGGAAAAAATTTAACTAAAAAAAATATTACAAATTTACTTAGGTTATCTACAATAAAAAAATATACGGGTCACTTCCCGTTTCGATTCATGTTCCTTTTAGACGGCAAATAAGTCATTATAGCATGTAAAAAAATTAAGTTCATTTATGGAAAAAATTTAAATATTTTTATTTTTAATGTGTCATATCTAATATTGCTAGGGAGAAAATAGAACTCAAATTTTTTTTTGCCAAATTTACCTAGGTCATGTACAATTAAAAATATACGAATCACTTCTCATTTAGATCAAACTATTCATTTTAGGCGAGGGAAAAATTTATATGTTACATATTTTATCTATTATAGTATTACTGATTAAATATTTAAACAACTAATTACAACATTTTAAAAATCAAATAATTTTCTACATAGAAAAAACCCTAACGCAATGCGCGGGCAAGCATACTAATTATACAATGCAAAAAACTTATTTCTAACATATTTGATCTATTGCGATTTCAGTAATTAAACATTAAAATAACTTATTATAGAGCGAAAAAAATATAACTTTTTTTCTAGAAAAAAATAATTACAATATTTTTATTTATAATGTGTAAAATCTAATATTACCGAAGGAAAAATGCAAGTCATAAAAAAATTTATTTGTGTTATCTGCAATTACAAAATATACGAACCACTTTCCATTTTGATTATATAGATTTTATCAATTATAATTTTTACTAATTAAATATTAAAATAACATATATAATATATATAAAAACAATCAATTTTTTACATAGATAAAAAAGCTCCGGCGCATCACGCGGGGATTCCGCTCGTTAGTCTCCATAAAACCATGGTTCCAGAGTAAAGGAGAAGCGCTTTCCAATCTCTAGCACCAGGAGACATTCTTGCAAACCATTTGCAATTCAAGTGTTTTACAACTGAGGTCTCTATGACATAAACCACAAATTAACTCATCAAAAGTGAAACTCTGAGTGCATAAGCTCTTATCCAAGCTTAATTTTATCTGATTTCATCTGATTCACAACATCCAAAGCACCCAAACCCATTTTTCCATTCACTAAAAAACTAATAGCATTACTATAATCCACCATTCCAGGACAAAATCCTAACTTTCTCAACTCCTATAAAAACCCCATAACCTCAAATTTGGTTGCATCTTTCTGTTCACAAGGACATGGCAATAACATAGAACATATTTCTGCATTTACAATAAACCCACCATTCACTATACAATTCAAGATCTCAATAGCGAGACCACCTTTCTAATCCTACAGAGAGCAGCAATAAATACCTGAAAAGTCGATTCTTCCACTCTAGTATTCATAGCTTGACTGTTCAACAAACTTTCAGGCACCAACTTTAGACCTTTACTGCTTCTGCAAAGAACTGGCATCAAAGCATTGAGTGAGTAGACAGACGGAACACGTCTAAACTTTGGAGCTGTACAAAACAGCTCAATTGCTCCTTGAGTTTTATCAGTGACTCCATAAACTTCTATAAGATAAGCAAAAATAGATTCAGGTGGTTCAAAGTTTTCAACTTTTTCAAGATGGTCAAGAAATGAAGGAATGTGATGGAATTGAGAGAATAAAGTCATAGGCTTTAGTGGTTTGTTCAACATTATAGATGCCTAAGGAGCAATGAAGAGAAGAAGAAGATGGGATTTACTAGCAGTGGTGGATTTGTAACTGACTGTTTAAGAGATTGCATGGCTTGTTGCTGGTTGAAAACTCTTTGCCATCTTGCCCAGTAAGGTGTATCTGAAAGAAATTGAACTCTCTGCCTTTCATTGATTTGCTTGATTAATTTAAATACACTGACTGGAATGTGAAGAGCCATTTTTAGCTATAAATGCCGTTGGCTATAACAGATAAGCCTAGGCTATAAATAAATACATGTTAAAATAAAATACAATATTTACATGTTCTAATACACCCCCGTAGTCGAAACTGGAGGTTGTCGAACGTTGAGACTATCCCGAAAATCATCAAAGAGTTGCAGCGGAAGACCCTTAGTGAAAATGTCAGCAATCTGATAACGCGAAGGAACGTGTAAAACTCGAACCTGACCACGAGCGACCTTCTCCCGCACAAAGTGAATATCCATTTCAATGTGCTTAGTGCGCTGATGCTGAACTGGGTTGCCAGAGAGATATACTACATTAACATTGTCACAATAAACTAAAGTAGCTTTCGAAACAGGACAATGTAACTCCAAAAGTAAATTTCGGAGCCAACAGGATTCAGAAACAACATTGGCCACCCCGCGGTACTCTGCCTCAGCACTAGACCGTGACAAAGTAGGCTGTCGTTTTGCAGACCATGATATTAAGTTATCACCAAGATATACACAATACCCAGATGTCGATCGTCGTGTATCTGGACATCCACCCCAATCTGCATCAGTATAGGATAGTAGAGCATGAATCGAAGAAGGATAGAGATGAAGACCAAATGCACTAGTACCCTTAACGTATCGAATGATACGCTTCAAAGCAGTCATGTGTTGAGATCGGGGATCATGCATAAATAGACAAATTTGCTGCACCGCATAGGAAATATCTGGTCTGGTAAAAGTCAGATATTGGAGAGCACCAGCTAGACTACGATACTCAGTGGGATCATGATAAGGATTGCCTGACGACAAACTGAGTTTTGCTTTTGTATCAACTGGTGTAGAAGACGGTTTAGAAGAGGACATACCGGCCCGCTCAATTATTTCCTCTGCATACTTCTGTTGAGACAGAAAAATACCTCCGGAATGTCTGGTAACTGAGATGCCTAGAAAATAGCTTAGAGGCCCCAAATCTTTCATAGCAAACTCCGAGTCAAGCTTAGACATAATGGATTGGCGAAGAGCAGCTGAAGAAGCAGCAAGAATTATGTCATCCACATACAGAAGAATATAGGCCATATCATTTCCCTGACGATAGATGAACAATGAGTGATCTGAAACACTGTGAGAGAATCCCAATGTAGCAACATAGTCAGCAAACCGTTGATACCAAGCACGAGGGGCTTGCTTAAGTCCATAAAGAGACTTCTTTAGCAAGCAAACATAATCTGGGTGTTCAGGATTGCGGAAGCCAGGAGGTTGATGCATGTAGACTATTTCATCGAGATTCCCATGTAAAAAGGCATTTTTTACATCTAATTGATGAAGACACCAAGATTTCGATAAAGCAATGCTGATCACCGTGCGGATGGTAGCAGGTTTGACCACCGGACTAAAAAGTTTCCCCACAATCAATACCTGTTTGCTGACCGGCACCATCACCTACAAGGCGAGCCTTATACCGCTCAAAAGATCCATCAGATTTCTTCTTATGCCTGAAAATCCATAAACTGCGAATGATATTAGCATTAGATGGACGGGGCACTAAGTCCCACGTCTTATTTTTAATAAGAGCATCGTATTCGCCGGTCATCGCCATTTTCCAATTATGATCATGTAATGCATTAATGGGATTAGTAGGTAAAGGAGAGATGGATTTTGTGGCTGAAGTATGGAGATTAAGAAGCGGACGGGGCTTAAAAATTCCATGTTGGGATCGAGTTGTCATTTGTGGAGAGTGAGGTGGAGGAGCAATTGGAAGAGTTGGGGAGGTTGCCATTGGTGGAGAGGGGTTTGGAGAAATGGGTTGTTCGGGTGGGGAAATGAATTGGGACGAGTAAAGGTGACCGAAGCTGGGGAAAAGAGGACATGAAGAGTCCGAGAGGAGTTGAGGGGAGGGGTTTGTTCGGTAGGATTGACTTGAGTATGAGGAGGAGTGAACGGAGCAGGTGAGGGAGGAAGTGGTATAAGACCTGTATCCAGAAATTCATAAGAGGAAGAAGTAGGAGTATGGAGTTTAGAAAAAGGGAAAACAGTTTCATCAAAAATGACATGCCTTGAAACAAGAATTTTACGACTCGATAAATCATAGCATTTATATCCTCTATGATTTGATGGATATCCTAGAAAAATACACGGTGTTGACCTAGCTTGCAATTTATGTCTAGAAGTGGAGGGAAGAAGAGGGTAGCATAAACACCCAAAAACACGAAGGTGAGAGTATGACGGATCTTTTTGATATAGAATTTTGGTGGGTGTTTGGAAAGCAAGCTTTTTGTTTGGTAGAATGTTAAGGAGATAAGTAGCCATCTGAAGAGCATGATGCCAAAAAGAGGGTGGGAGGGAAGCATGAGCGAGAAGAGTTCGAATCATGTTATTGATGGTGCAATTTTTTCTTCGGCTTTTCCATTTTGAGATGATGTATGAGGGCAAGAGAATCGAAAATTCATTCCATTATTTTGACAAAATTTGTGAAATTGGCCATTGTCATATTCTGTTCCATTGTTACATTGGAAACATTTTATTTGTCTTTCAAATTGAGTTTGAATATGATTGCGAAAAGTGAGAAAAATGGAATGTACTTGAGATTTGGTGGCAATGGGAGAAGTCCATAGAAAATTCGTGAAATCATCAAGAAATAAAACATAATACCGATGACCACCCGAACTAAGTGTAGGTGATGTCCAAAGATCACTATGCACAATATCAAAAGGAAATAAAGTGCAAGATAGAGATTCATAGAAAGGTAATTTAACTTGCTTTCCAAAAGTACATGACTGACAAAGAAAAATTATCCGAAATTTGTTGAAAACAATTAAATTGTTCTTCTGAAGGGAGCTTAAAAGCGAGAGCTCAGGGATGTCCTAAATGACTATGCCATAATTCGGGAGAAAAAAACAGTAAAAGCGGGAATTTGTTGAAAAGTCAACGGGAGGGACTGGTGATAGCTGGATACAGTCACTTTGGAGTCGTTACATCTCATTAAAGGCATCCCCGTTGGAAAATCCTTCACAGAAAAAACCGAAAGGATCAAATTCAACGGATGCATTATTTTCAATGGTGAATTTACATACGAGACACAAGATTTTTTTAATTAAGTTCGAGACATGCAAGACATTGTTCAAAGTAAAGGGAAGAATTAGGGTTAGGTAATAATGCATTTCCACAACCTATAATAGGAATTGTATGACCACTACCAACAGTAATATTATGATTTTTGCTCATATTGAAATAAGACGTAAGATTACCTCCGTGCGCGGTCATGTGAGATGTAGCTCCAGTGTCCATGTACCATTGATCATCCGGGGGAACCATGGAGAGCGTGTGCTTAGCTGCTTGAATATCAGTCGGAGCATAAGAGTTTTGGCCCGACGGTGTTGTGGCTGCCATGTGGGCCTGTGGAGGCCGAGGCCCAAGTAATCCTTGCTGGTGCTGATTATTGGGCTGCTGGGCTGCTGTTGGGTATGGGCAAGGTGGCTTGGCCCAAGACTGCCATAGCCCAGCCCAAGGGGCAGCAGCCCATTGCTGCTGCTGCCCATTGCTCCCGTGAGCCCAAGCCTGCTGAGGCCCACTCCCGTGAGCCCATGCTTGCTGCGGCCCGCTCCCGTGAGCCCGAGTATTAAAGGGCGATCTCCACTGGTTAGAATGCCCAGAATATTGTCCACGGCTTTCGTTCCTTCTTCCCCGATTTCTTCCACCACGGGCACCACCACCACTGTTTCTGCCACCACGGTTCCCGGAGCTCCGATTGTTGTTGTGGGTATGGCGATGGTTGGTGTTATTGGCGTTGAAATTGTCCACTGGAGCCACGAAGAAGGCTGAATTTGATGGATTTTGGGCTGCCTTCTTCATCCTTGCCGTCTCCTCCAGAACCAGCATGGACCGAGCTTTGTAGAAGAGGGGAAGAGTGTCACCATGGCGAATTTGGGAACCCACTCCTGCATAGGCGTCAGTTAACCCCGAGAGAAGTTGAAGAACAAGTCGTTCGTTTGAGACAGGGGCGCCTACATTTGAGAGTTGATCGGAGAGGGATTTGAGGTGTTGACAGTATGAGGAGGCATCGGCAAAGTCTTCCATCTGAACTTTGGAGAATTCTTGTTCCAGGTAGAGTGCTCACGGAATTTTTTGTTATCGGGAGAAAAATGTCCTTCAATCGTTCCCAAGCAAGGGCAGCAGTGGAGTCGCGTTCAAGAATGGTGTTGAGGAGGTCTTCGGAGATGGTTCCATAAATCCATTGCAGCACAATGGCATCAACTCGGGACCAAAGTGCTGGGTCTGTATTTGATTGAGAGGAGTCATGCTTCAATTGTTCAGCCGAGGGAGGAAGAATGTGGTCAAGCACTTGGTAAGCTCTAGCATGAATTTTAAATAATTCCGACCATGTGATATATTGACCCTTTTCAATATCTAAAGTAATTTTGATAAATGTGTTGATATTTGATACTACAAGAGCTGGGTGAGATTGGTGAGGTTTGGGAGGAGGAGGAGAAGAGGTGGAGGCTGTTGTATCAAAAATTTGGTCTGCCATGGTGGTTTCGGAGATGGTGAAGAAGAAGAAAACAGAGAAGAGAAAGATTGAGAAGAAAGGTACGGCTGCTAGGGTTAGTGCTCTGATACCATGAAAGAAATTGAACTCTCTGCCTTTCATTGATTTGCTTGATTAATTTAAATACACTGACTGGAATGTGAAGAGCCATTTTTGGCTATAAATGCCGTTGGCTATAACAGATAAGCCTAGGCTATAAATAAATACATGTTAAAATAAAATACAATATTTACATGTTCTAATAGTATCTAACCATTCTTGTTGGAATTCTGAAAGAAGATCGCCAATGTGAGAGATGTAGTTACATATTTTCTTCCTTAGTTTTCTATATATGGTATGGTATGGTCACTTCATCTTTGTTGAAGTACTTCAGTCAGATTCAGGGCTGCTTTCTTGTTTGAAAATCATTCTACAGCCAGGTGAAAGAAGGCAATGGGCCATAACATCTAGCCCGGTTCATTTCTACGAAGAAGAGACGTTGTGATTAAAAGTTAGTTTATGTTTTATTCAATTATATTTTGAAAAGCATTTGATATATATTATAATTTTACACTAATTTCAATAAAAAAATATTTTTTAAAACTTTAATTATAAAAATATATCATTAAATGACCCCATTTATCTGCTGCATAGAATTAACAGATGACCCGATAATGGAGCTGGGCTTAATTTTTTTTTTTTGTCTTCATCCATTTAATATCTTTCAAAAGTAGGACAGAAAAATTATGGTTAGATGAGTCAATTTAAAATAATATAATTTCAAGATTTTTAAGATAATGTCATCTAAAAAAAAATAAAAAAATAAAGTGAAATCAGGAATGAATATTCAGAATCAACTCATATAATTCAACATGAGATCCAGCTCATAATAATTTCTAGACCAATGAATTATGGGTTGACTAAGCTAGATTTTTTAACACTAATTTTGACATGCTTTGAACCCAAGAATTCAACACAACTGTCACACCTTGATGGACGGACATCACGAAAACCAAATGTATATCGTGAATAAATTGGTAGTTGTCAATTAATAATTAAAAAAAAATCATATATATATATATATATATATATATATATATATATATATATATATATATATTACAAAACACCTAATTGGCGTGGTCTCACAGATCACTGTGGATTCGAGCAGTGTGCAGGCGAAAATGGCCCTCGGCCGCGCGGCAAAATCACGGTGTAAAACGGGGCTAATTTCGGGTTTTCCTTTTTTTAAAAAAAAATATTCAGATATGAACAGTGTAATCACGCTTTAACCCCCAGTAATAAGACAAAATAAGGCATCCGGCTAAGGGGCACCGGCGTAATTGCGCGCGGTCGGACCGGTCCGGTCCGGTCCGCCGCAACTTTTAATTTTTTTATTATTTTCTGAAATGGCTAAATACGGTTATAGCCCCTAATAAGACAAAAACATTGAATTGGGTGCAGGGTTTGAACGGCAATTGGCCCTATTTTTCGAATTTTTTATTCCGGTACTGCGTGCATGCGTGAGGCACACGCGCCAGCGGTTTTCTCGCCTCCGCGCCCCTGCTCGGTGGCGGCGCGGCCTCCTACTGCAGTGGAAATTGTCTACCCGGAGGCGGAACGATGCGTCGCCCAGCGTGCTCTTCCTCCCAGCGGTGGTGCGTGTAACCACCAAATGTCCGTGGACGCGGCGGAGGCCGGTTAAAGCCGCCGGCCACGTTTCTCTCTCTCCTGCACGTCAATGTGCAGGAGAGTCCCCCATATTGTGTTGCTTTTCACTTCGATCCCTCTACTTTTAATTTTGTTTTTGGTCCTTAGTTCTTTGATATAAATTTTGATTTTGTTCGATTGGGTCCTCTGATTTTAATTAATTGAATGTGAAAGTTTCACTTCGGTCCTTCTACTTTCAATTTCCGGGTTGGTTGTATATAACTCAATCAATTCGGTACAAAAGTTTCGATTTTTGCAATTTTGTCCTCTGATTTCAATTGACAATAAATATAATTTGCATTTCAACTCTTGGACTTTTAATTTTTTAATTTAATCCTTTTATATTTGATTTTCATTTCAGCCCTACACTTTTATTTTTTTAACCCCTACTTTTGTCCATGTATATATAAGTGTATTTAACACAATAATAATAATAATAATAATAATAATAATAATAATAATAATAATAATAATAATAATAATAATAATAATAATAATAATCATGATTTAATTATTTTTCATTCTTACTCTTTTGTTATTTTTTTTCCCTCCCGATAATTTGATAAAAAAAATTTTCCAGTAATAACAATGATAATTTTTTTTTTTTTATCTTTTGTTAAAGTTTCTGGGATATTTTTAGCCTTTCATTTTTTTTTGTTTCTTTCATTATTAACATAATAATAATAATAATTATAATAATAATAAGAATAATAATAATAATAGTGATTATTATTAATATTATAATAATAGTGATTATTATTAATATTATAATAATAGTGATTATGTATTCTATTATTATAATAATAGTGATTATTTATTCTTTCATAATAATAATAATAATAATAATAATAATAATAATAATAATAATTTTTTAATTGGTTTTTCTTGCTTGTTGTTTTGTTCATGCTTTTTATTTTTTCCCCTCGGTATAATTTAATATTTTTTGTTGTTTTTATTCTAGCGGCAATAATAATTTTAGATGTTAAGACTCCGATGTTGCTATTGTTATAATATTGTAAATTAATATTGCTTCCTTTTCCCTTTGTTTTTTTATTTGCTCTTTCTATTAATTGATTTTTATAATTTTATAATCTGCACAATAATGATTTCAGTATTTTTTTTTCTAATTCAAATATTTTGCTCTTTTTTCTAATGTTAATGCGCGCTCTTTTGTGATCGTTTATGACGCAATACCTATATTCTAAAAGATGTAATCTATGCTTACGTGACAAACTCAACTCAAAAATTTTAAACATTTTATCTCCTAATCTATAACTTTTTTTTGCTTATATCATATAAATTTATCATTGTAGATTTAATTATGTTTAATTATATACAAAAAAATACCCGCAGCAACGCGCGGGTAATTTGCTAGTATATATATATTTGGCATGTATATTCTTA
>JAPFFL010000095.1:0-11681 GCA_029228465.1 Salix viminalis
GTGTGATCAGTGCAAGTTTCAAGCCCATAGAATTTTTACTTGAAATAATGTGTTAAAGAATAATATAAATCATATTATAAAATCTAAATTATATTATAAAATCTCACCTAACATAACAGCTTAAGATAATTGACTACATCAAATATTAATTTAAATGAAGTTCAGCCTGTAACAGATGACACACAACATGAAATCATTCCTTGGTGGGAAAGAAGAGGAGAGAAGAAGTTATAATAATTTACAAGAAGCTCTTACATCTGTTGCCGACAGAGAGCAGGGCGTACCTTTTTACTTGACATCCATTCTTTTAATCCGTGCAGTGCAAAATTGATGGATTTTGTCACTGTCCCCACCTGCAAAAACAATCCACTTCTTATGGATTTCCAAATCACAAATTTTGATTTTCTTTTTTTCCCGAACCAAAACCGTTTCTTATTACAAGAAATATTACTACTCGTTTACATCTGGGGACAATTTGTTTTTAAGAAAATGACTCCATGTATCGAATAATCAATGGTCAACTGTCACGCAAGAAGATTTTGCACCATGATTTGTTTATTTGTAGCATTACTACCTTCAAACCTACAAACCCACCTGATAAAATCTAACCAAACATAAATCGAACAACAGCAGGGCGGTCTCCGGCAGGCATTTGACAACAAAAAAGGAAACTTCTATGAAATTTTCAGTACTTTACTGGTAAGAACATACCTCATCTCTGTATGCCTCGACAGGATGCTTCCCCAGATCTTTCTTCAAAGCATTGAAGATGTGTTTCTCATTTTCCTTAATAAACAAAAGTAATCCTTTCAGCTGAGACTGCCTCCATGCTGTATCTTTGGTCTTTCCACTCCTAAAATACTGTCGCATGGCCTCTAAATCACTCTCCAGACCCTTCACTCCCTCCATATCTGCTCTAGCTGACAAGAACACTCTACTTGCTTGACCTTCGATGGTGGAATTGTGTGTGTATAATTCTATCTTCTTCAACCTAGTTCATGGCTTCTTATGAAGTAAAGCTGCTAGCTTCAGCTTGCCATAAATACAATGATAATGACGAGTTTATTAAATCTGTAGGAGCTACATCAATATTGGTAGGCACATTAATTTCATGGAGACTTCTGCAATGTTATACGTCATTGGAGTAGCTTGGATACATTCATTAACATATACGCACACATTTATCGATGCTTGAAATAAATGTATATCCTGTATATATGGCCTGCAATACGGACGCATGGATGAGTTCTTTTCCACCATGTACGATTGCAGTACTGTACAGAACTACAGATAACACTAGTTTATTCTATAGTTATTAGTTTTCAGTTGATGTTTTTTTTATTGATACAGAATGTTTTGGTTTTGGAGTGTTTCGGTGTGCCGTTTTAGAGTTGTGTTGTTCATATATAAATAATTAATTAATTAATTATATATAAAATATTAATTTAATAAACATAATTCAAATTCAAAATAAATTAACTTTAAATTATATAATATAAACACAAAATCAAACAAATAATATCAAAATTAAAAATATTTCAAAAATTATATACTATTTAGTCCATCATCATCACAATTGTAGGTAAGCACGAAAAATAATTATCTGAATTATTTTTTTTAAAATTATTTTTTTATGAAGGTGCTGGGGGTGTTTCAATTTATTTATTTTATGACATAAAACAAAAAAATATATATAATTTTTATTTTTTATAAAATTAAAGTTGACGCAATAATTTTATTTTTTATAATATTTTTTTTTTAATTTTTACTGTTTTGATTTTGGTTCTCATATTTTTAATATATCTAAGTAAACAAATATATATATATATATATATATATATATATATATATATATATATATATATAATATTTTTAATATATAATGAGAAGGAATTGCAACGGTACAGTTGAAAAAAGCAAAAATAATTCATTAAGAATTTCATTTGAAATTGATTTGATGGGCTGGGGGTGACCACAAGCGGGAATGAATCAATGAATCTTTTGTCTGTACCGAAACGGAACAGTCGATATAATTTTGGCATGATTCTGCCTGTATTTGGGCGAAATTTTTGAAACCGATTAGAATAAAAATTGAGGTAAAAATAATATTGTTTTATTTCGGTTTTTTATTGGTACAAAATATTTCGGCAAAAATAGAACGAAATGGACAACTATGGTTTATTCTTGCATTTTTTTTGTTGTGGGTTACATTATTTACAAAATAAAAAAAACTAAGAGTAAAAAGGTTTTTTCATAATATTATTAAACATGGTTAAATAGGTTAATCTTGAAACATTCTTACTCAATTATTTGTTTAACTCGAGTTTCCAATCAAATCGTGTGGAAACTTGTTCGATTTAAATTGATTGATTTCATGAATTTAAATGTAACCTTGATGACTAGTAAAAACATGACTTAATTTAAAAAAAAAATCATGATAAGACTTTAAAAAAAAAATTGAGACAATGACATTTTAGATCAACCCTGGTCCCCTCGCATCCCAAGTCATAGACTATTGGGTTTAGTAAAGATATTTTATGAACTTATATAATAAAAATAAATGTTCACAATACTACAACCTAAAATTAGACACTTGTTTGAGTAAGTGATAACCATATAGATAACAAATAAAAATAAATTATGTAGTATGTTCTTAGCAATCCAATATTGAAGGATAAAATAAAAAAGTAAAAACAATTAATGGCCCAAAACAAGATAAGAAAACATATTATGTCAGAAGGTAAATTCTTTAACCAATTCAGACTATGAAGTCAAACCTATGAGTCGGATATGGACTCTACTGAGATTATAGTATGCTTTTTTTTCAAAATAACTTTTTTATTTAATAATATGATAACAAAAGTAGTTGATCAAAAAATTGAACATCAATACAATACTAAGATTTTTTTTAGATTGTGATAACCTCAGAAAAAGAAAATTGAAACCAATTATAAAAAAATCATAATCAACCCAGTATCTAAAGATAAAATTGGTAAAAACAAAAGTTAAACTCGTCAGACATATATATCATGTTAACCAACCAAACATTTGAACAAAATCATGGACTTTATAGAATTTAATAACATGGTTTTATCTAAAACTAGATGTTTTATAAATATATGAGAGAAAAAATCAAGTTCGATTAAAAAAAGAAAAGAAAAGGCAATTTGTCAAACTTGTAGATTAGGACAACCTAGTTACTCTAGCAAACCCACAAATCAAGTTGAACCTATAAAAAGGCAAAATAAAAATAAACAAATTACAAATTTAAATTCTAAATCATCCTACTATTAAAACATGAATTAAAAAAAAAAAACAGTGTAATGATCTGAGTTACCTCAACATGACCTAGTCAACTTAATTGATCCCATGACAACTCAAATGACTAGATAAAAAACATTGTTTGACTTTTTAAAAGATTCAAGATGATTTTTTTTAATATTGAGTTGACTCGGGCTTTATGGCTTAACCCGCCAAATTTATTATCTAAGCGATGGACTCTATTGAGTTAAGAACTTTGTCTTTAAAAAAATATTTTTCACTTCAATTATATGATAATAAAAACAAGTGTTTGTCAAATGAAGCACAAACCAAATGTTCCAATAAAGGGAAAAAAATAGGAATGCCAAAAACAAAAGGAATTATACACACACATTTAGGTTATCTCTTTGGTTACACTCCAAGTTTTTAGTATAGAAAATGTAATAATATATATATATATATATATATATATATATATATATATATATATATATATATATATATATTACCTAAAAGATAAAACTCGTGGCCATTTTACTGTAGATTTCTTCACTATACACCTAGACTCAGTTTACTATTCATTGCTATAGTGTAATGACCATTTTTTCCCCGGGACAAAAAAAATTTAGCCCCCGATACCGAGTGCATTTTCGAATTTTCCATGGGACACAGATGACATTTTCAGATTTGTTGCACAATGAAACGACGCAAATAACCACCAAAAACGACAAAACAATGACGCAAGGACCAAGGTTTTTTTTGTTTTTTCCTAAATATTTGCACAATAAAACGATTGAAAAAAAAACCCGAAAAAGACAAAATAGTGTACAGTAAACGGGGGTAGGTCCGTATTTCCACTCCGGTTTTTTTGTGAATATAAGTAGGGTCAGGGGTATGTAGGTAATTAACCAATATTTTATTATTTTTATCAGAAGAACTGCAGGGCGCGTTGTTCAGACGCGCCAGCAGTGTTCCGCCTGCACGCTCCGTAGAGACGGCGCGTGCGGATCCTTCAGGCGGTCAAAAATTTACTTCCGCTGTGTCAGGAGGTCACCTCCATGTCCTCTGTCTTTCTTCGCGACGCGTTCCGGTAATAGGTGTTTGGGTAAACGACGGAGGATAGTTTTGTGTCGGTTATCGATTTTCTCTCTACTGCCGCCACAAATTCTGACAGGTCCCTGATGTATGTAGGAAGTTAATGGTAAGTCCCTAATGTTTAGATTTCGGTTTTATTACTGATTTCTTTAATTGAAAGTTTAATTGTTTTCAATTGTACCCTTTAATTAAAAATGATTATATAAGGAAGTTTTTATTTCAGTCCTTATTCTTTTGATTTTTTATTTCTTTTTGGTTCCTTTAATTTTTTCGGTACGGAGGTTTTGATTTCTTTTAATTTGGTCCTCCAATTGAAATTGGTCATATATGCAACTTTTCATTTCAGTCCTCCTTCTTTTAATTTCTTAATAAAATTACACAACAATTATCATTATTATTTCATTATTTATTTTGGACCTAAGGTTTTTATTTGTTTCAATTTTATCCTTTAATTCAAATTAATTATATATTTTATTTTTCATTTCGGTCCTTATTCTTTTAATTTTTTTATTTGATATTCATTTGGTTTTTTTTTTAATTCTTGGACAATGTTTATTTTTCATTCATATTTATGCATCTATACTTTTAGTTTTTTTTTTTATTGGGGTTTGATTTTTAATCGGTTCAATCCTGAAATTTTAATTTATGTTGGTAATCATTTTAAAATTAATATTGCTCATTTTTTCCCTTTATTTGTTTTCTTTTTTTGTGTTCTCTGTTATTTTTATTTGTTCTTTGGATTAGATGATTTTTAGGATTTTACTATTTGTGCAATAATAATGATAATTTTAGTGATTATTTTTTTATTGTTTTTTTTTAAATCTTTTGTTTTTTTTTTTAAAGATTTTTAAGGGAATTTAATTATTTTAATTGTTTTGACAATAATATTGATAATAATTTTAACTGTTATAGCAATGATAATGACAATAACGTGAGGATGAATTTTCAATTTATGTTCTCATCTTTTTGTGGATAGAAAATTAACTATTTATTTTTGTTATTTGATTATTGCAGGTTTTTATTTGATATTAATTCATTTAGTTTTTTTTTTAGTTCTTAGACAATGTTTATTTTTTATTTGTATTTATGCATCTATGCTTTTAGTTTTTGTTTTGAGTTTTTGTTTTTTTTTATTGGGGTTTTATTTTTAATCGTTTCAATCCTGAAATTTTAATTCATGCTAGTAATCATTTCAATATTAATATTGCTCCCTTTTTCCCTTTATTCGTATTTTTTTTGTTTTCTTTTATTTTTGTTTGTTATTTGGGTTAGATGATTTTTATTATTTTACTATTTGCGCAATGATAATGATAATTTTAGTGATTTTTTTAATTGTTTTTTTATAAAAATCTTGTAGTTTTTTTTAATGATTTTTCAGGGCAATTTAATTATTTTAATTGTTTTGATAATAATTTTAATTGTTATAACAATGATAATGAAAATAACGTAAGGATGAATTTTCAATTTATGTTTTTGTCTTTTTGTGGATAGAAAATTAACTACTTATTTTTTTATGTGATTATTACAGGTATTTTCACAATTTATATTTTGTTTTTGTTTGATTTAAATTGAATTATAAAATGTATTAATCTTAATGCAGTAAATTCAATAATTCAAATATTTGAATCTTCTTGCTTTTTTAATGATGATGATAAATTTATGTTGGTTATTTCATTGAAAACTACTAAACAAATAAATTTATATCGATTTAAATTCATATATTTTATAAAAAACTTGCACTTTTTAGGATTTCTGCACAAATTTATTATTTTTGCTAAATTTATAATACAATAAAAAAATACACATAATTAATATTTTTTACATTGAAAAACATATGGTGCCGCCCGCGACGAGGCGCGGGGGCATTGGTTAGTATATATACATTAGGTGTTAGATGTAGTTTGTTATTGTGGTGTAACACATCTAGTACATGTTTATGTTTTTAGTACATACTACAAGTAGCAAATACTACTCTTTACCAATTAATTTTATTTAAGGTAATTTTACTTCTGTTAAGTCATTAATAAAATGAATCTAATTGTTATTGGAAAAAAAGGAAAGGAATAAGAAGTCCTCACATTTGTTTTTTCTTTATCCATATGTATATATCTAAAATATTTGTTTTATTTTTCCTTTATTGTGGAAGTTTTTTATTAATAAACTAACTAGACTGTAATATATCTTGTTGTTTTCAACTAATCAATAAATGTTATAGAGGTTATGTGTTTTTTACTATTATTTTCCTATTTCATCCCTTTTAAATATTAAATTTGTTCATTGTACATATTTTTTTTCTTTTCTTTTCTTTACATTATCAAACATAGTAATGGATGAGTTTGACAAACAAGTTAAAGCTTTTTGGACCAATGCAATGTTACACATGTTTAGTGACATTTTTATTAAAGCTATTGAGAGAGACATGAGATAGATTAGTTATTTTGATAAAGCTAGCTAGAAATTTGTCATTCATGCATTCAAAGAACAAACAAGTCTTTTTTTAATAAAAGCATACTTAAATACAAAAGCAATGAGATTTAAAGGGATTGGAAGGTGTGGAAAAAGTTAATATCTAAAATTAGACTTGGTTGTAGTAGTGAACTTGAGACTATTTTTGCAAGTGATCAATGGTAGAGAGCTAAAGTCTAGGTCAATTGTATTTTCCATTATCTTTATAGTTTCATTTATCTTGTTACATTGTTTAATTAATATTTATCATTTTTAATCATATTCAGCTTTCATTACGTATAAAATGAAAAAAAAATGGTTTAGGTATGTCATAATTGAGCCCTTATTGTGCGCCATGTATGACATCATATTTAGTAACATAGTGGTCACAGGGCAATATATTTGGGCTCCCTCTTAAAGGGTGTTATCTAATGAAAATAATAGAGGTGGTTGGATTAATAAATACAAATGATGATGAAATCCAAAAAGGATGCAATTCTTGATTTTGTATATGATGTTAGCAACATTGTTAGTGAAAACAATGTTCCAAATCATAGTAGTGTTAAAAGAAAGGATGAACAACATACTAAAGCACAATGTAAAAAAAGATTTGAAATAAGAGCACAATTATTCACACAATTGGACATATTGAAAATATTTTAATAGTGTATGAGTGTGCATCAAATTTGAGATATAAGAAAGGATGTATTTAGGAGATTATAGAAGAATTGCATTTTATTAATGGAGATAACTTTGGTAACACATTGCACACTTTTGCCACTGGATTTTTCTGTATGAGAAGCAAGAGGAAGATAAGGGTTCTGACGGGATTTATTGATAAAAAATTCTTATGGAATAAAATAATATTAGCGACAAAGAGATCCATTAATGTAAAAGGTGAGGTATTAACCTATTTATGTCATTTAAGTTATGTTAAATACTATTGAGATTGAATTTTATGCATAATGTTAGTTCTTAATGTTTTCATAGTATTTGTTGATGATGTTTTTTCTTTATTAAAAACATAATATTGGACCCAAAAATCCAAGCTTTTGGTTGTTTTCAATGTTTATAGCTGGGGAAAACAAATACAACCTAAAAAGGTAACACTAAACTCATAACAACATTTATATCTTGTTTGTGTTGTTTGTTATTGACAATATTGTAATCCAATAAATTATCATTTATCTTTACAATTATTCCATTGTCTTTTCAACCTTTATATCATATTACCTATGTATTTTTGTTACTAGGTATTTGAATTGCATAACTCTATATTTTTTTCACCTTATTTAACATTGAATATTATTAGGTTGGAAGTCCAGTTGGTAATTGACTTTGAATGTTTAGTTACTCGCTTTTGAATGCCAATTTTTATAAATGGAAGCTAAAATCTTAACTTATATGTACACATCTAGATATTGTTAAATAAATAGAATATTAAGTATGATTACAATGTTAATTTTATATTGTTTACTTATAAATAGAAATGTTCTTTAGAAGTTAGTAAAAAAACTTGTTGTCAGTTTCTCATAGCTTTATTTTGAACAAGTTTCCTTTTATTTCCAAAAATTACACTATACTTGATATCAACAATATGCAAAAGTTATAAGTGGTACTGCATTTGTTATATTATGATAACAAAAATGAAATATACCACAAAATACTAACTTTATTATCACTCATCTAGTCAAAACTTTGAAAATTACAAAACTAATGGTAGAAATTTAATGAGTTTTAAATTATATATTTGGTTATATATGATGCATCAAGTATATTATGATAAAAACATATGCCTAGATGAAGGGGATACTTGAAACATTTAGTCAGTTTCATGTGTTTAGTTAACATGTTTTTTATATTGCTGTCAACTTGTAAAATTACTTTAAAGTGTGTGTATTGTTTTTTAAATATTTAATCATTATAATAATAAAATATAATTAATAATTCAAATAAATTAAATATTTATTTTTATTTTCTCATCAAACTACTTATAATTAAATATTGAATTGGTTTCGAGCGAAAAGCAAGAAGAACTGCTTTTTTTGCACTGTTTTTTCATTATAATTTTGTATGTGAGATACATACCTTGTATCCTACTTTTTACACTACCCAAACACTAAATTAAGGTGTTTTTTTCAACCTCTAGTTTCACCAAATTATCAAGCACCCTATTAGTGTCTTGAAAAAGCACAGGTTAGTCCTATAGCCAAGGTCGATAGAGTTGAGTTTAAGGTGTAGCTAAGCACGTGAGAATGAAGTGACATCTTGTCAAACTTGTAGGCCCTGGATTTGACAATTCTCTGTATTTTTTGTCATGAGTTTTGATTTATATATATATAAAAAAGTTTTAGACCTTTTCAATCATGCGTCTTTTCAAATGACAATTATTAATATAAAATATATTCATCCATCAATCATGTAGCTGCTGGCGTGGAGGATTGATGGTTAACGGCTTTGGATGAGGGGCTGGTTGATGGACATAACTCACACAAGTAGTCTATGTCTATCTACCGGCATTTATGAATAATTATGAGATACTCCAATAACTGAGATTATGGAAAATTACGTAAGATTCTTCAATGTCTGGGATGTGGCTGTCCTTCAATAGTGAAACATAACACAGGCTCCAATTAACTCTCTCTCTCTATATATATAATAATAATACATTGATGTTGGTTTAATGTTTTATTATAATTTTGATACGTTAATATTAAAAAATAATATATTTAAAAAAGAAGGTATTTTTAGAGAGAGAGAGAGAAACACCCTACTTTGTGAAAGCAAACACTCCTTCCATGATCGATAATGATATCCACCTCAACGTCGAGTTTCAATAACTATGGAGTTCAAAGCTCATAGATGGCATTTACTGACTCCTTATCTTGAAAAAATAAATAAATAAATAATAACACCCACCTGTACGGATGCGACACTATATTCTATGCCTTGCGAGTCAACTTCAAATGTTAATGGCTTCGGAGCTCAAGCTCTAGTTTGTATCGTCCACTCTTTCTTGCTGACGCCTCTACATTTGAAATTAGTTTTTGGTGGTCAAAACATTAGATTTTTTCAATATATTTTTATGGATCATTAATTGATAATTTATCTGTATTTTTTAGATGAGCAGGGTGTTGTTGTCAGAAGAAGAAAAATAAAGGGGCAGTTTTATAAATAACACTTAAATTGATGGTTTTCTTAAACAGTGTTTTTTTTCATATTTATATTTTTTTCATTTTTAGTTGTTTGATAAAATTTAAGAATGGATTCAAAGGAAAATATAATTAAATAAGACTTAAATTTATAGTGAAAAAACCTCCCTTGTCTAGATTCAAGTGTGTGTGTGTGTGTGTGGGGTTCTAGTAATTCTCCATTCAATTATTTCTGATCCTATTAATTTCAGGATTTATGTGTAGGTTTTTTTTTTTCAAGTTCTAGCTCCTTAATTTTGAAAAACAATATAGTAAAAAAAAATGGATGATAAAGAAAGTGGCTAGTTGGCCATTCTAACAATAAGAAGATTCAAAAATATTATTTTGATTCAGTTTAATTTGAGATTTTTTAACTCATCTAAAAGTGTTTTACAGTCATGAATAAGTTTATTAAAATATTTAGGTTTTTTTTTTTCATATTGTAAGAGCATGATTAAAAATATTTGGCATTGTGTTTCAAAATATTTTTAAAAAAATGAACTTTTATTTTTTATTTTTTTACTTTAAGTTAAAAAAATTGTTGTTTTTAGATCATTTTAATTTGTTGAGTCAAAAATGATTTTAAATTTTTTATTTATTTTAATGCATTTCTGAACAAAAAGTATTTTCAAACAGATAAAAAGATAAAAAAAAATAGGAGGAAAAGAAAACCAAACATGTATTTATATTGGATTAGGTGTGCTAGCCATCCAAGACCAAGTTCCTATCCTCTTTTTAACATATCCCTTTAGTTATATTATTTTATCATTGTTTTTTTACAAAATTATAATTAAATTAACTATAAATTAAAAATATTATTTTATTAAATACCATTTAATTTTGAATTTGTTTTTCAAATAAGACTATAACACGTTTTTTCTAGTGATATTAGTAATCATATGGTTAATTATTATATATGAGCTTAATATGCAGGAGAAAAAAAAAGCGCTCATGAATGTTTTATGAAAAATATTATTTTTATTTTAGTTTTTTAAATAATTCTCTGATATTCATTATTTTTTTTCTTCAATTGCATACATAATACCGAAATCGTGAATTTTTTAATCGAAACTTTCTTTTCATATCATATTTTTTTCATTAAAAAATATATCAACAAAAAAACATGGTTTAGATTGAAGAGATGCATTTTCCGTAATTATTTAATTTTTGTTTAAGAAATAAGTTAATTTGCCTTTACTTTTAGCTCAAAATACATGCTACTAATAAAACAAATTCCATAAAAAAAGCATGTAATAAAAAAGAACAATTCATTTAATAAAACATATCTTTTCTTACTAATTTAAATCATAGTTTGTAAACAAATATCTATTTTAAAAAGAACTATATGATAAAAAAAAAAAAAAGAGCCTTCGCCCCACTTATGGGTGGTTAATTCTCGTTTTTTCCCTCTCATTTTTTTAGAAGATTATCTACTTTCTTAAAATAAAGAAAATAAAATCCTTTAAAAAATTAAGAAGTGAATGTTGTGTATATTTGAGCGGATTTCGTTTTTGTTAAGCACTAGCTTAACAATGTGAAAGCAGTCCGTCCATGTCACAGCAAGAATCTAACCTCCAAAATTTGTACAATTTCATATCGATTATTATCATGAAACCACATGTATCTATCATCAAGGAGCTTTCTAATTGTACAGCCCAACCGGTTATGAATGCCGGTTGGCTCTAGTCT
>JAPFFL010000096.1:0-11678 GCA_029228465.1 Salix viminalis
CAGGTGAAAGAGGGAAGGATTGGGGCTCAGGCTCATCAAAAGGTTGTCATGTTTATGGAGAATGTCTTTTGAACAAAAGAGAAGTAGAATGTATTATGGAATATATTAAGATTGTAATATTTCCTATTATGGAATGTGAATAACCTTAGGCATGTAATTAGATATTTAGCATTGATTATGGGATCAAATTGTATACTGACTAAGGTTATAAAACCCTAATGAAATGTCACGGCAGACCCTAAGGTTTTGAGGCTGCTACATTCCTTCTCTACTGTTCCATTGTTTTATCATGGTATCAGAGCTATCAAACCATTGAAACAAAACACACAATCAAGCAGCATACATGGCGAGAATCCATGTCAGGGAACAAGAATGTCTCTGTTGACAAAAGCGAGTCCGATTCAGGAGCAAGAGTGTCTCTGGTGAGAATCGAAAAACAATCTCACCATACGACATTACATCTCTTGATAATCCCGGATTGACAATTACTCAAGTCCAATTGAAGGGGACAATTATGAAGAGTGGGCACGTTCAGTTCCGAACAACCACGAGAGCGAAAGAAATTCGGGTTCATCGGCGAGTCAATTGAACAACCCGGTGAAGAATCGAAAGAGCTGTGAAGGCGGTGGACAATCAACTCACTGTTGGTGTCCCGGATTGAAACACTATCGAATCCACACTCCGATCAACCATCTCCCATGTAGAGATTGCACGGGATTTATGGTTGGACATCAAGGACCGATTCGGCATCACCAATGGACCCCGAATTCAACAATTAAGGTCTCAATTGGCGATTGCAAACAAAAGGGAATGTCTATTATGGATTACTATGGGAAATTGAAGAAATTGTGGGATGAGCTGGGCAATTTTGAGCAATTGCCCAGCGTGCAAATGTGGAAAGTGCACGTGTAATCTAGGTTCAATCTTGGAAAAGAGAAGAGAGGAAGAGAAAGTGCACTTTGTTCCTCATGGGTCTCGATGAGCAGCGGTTCGGGACAACTTCGATCGAACATCTTGGCACAAGACCCATTGCTGGGTCGCACAAAGTGTACTCCATCCTCACTCAAGAAGAGCAGTGAAAAGGGATGACTTCGAGGCGAGATGATTCGGGTGATTTTGTAGCCTTTATGGGTCGAACCCACGGTCGACGACAAGGGTCCATGACTTCGGGTGAGCGAGGGATGACCGACGGGAGAGAAAAAGGGGTGTGTTCATCTTGTCACAAATCTGGACATGGGGAAGACACTTGCTTCGGCTCTTAAAGGCTATCCCCGAGTGGTGGGGGTGAGCAGACCCGGGGGGGAGAGAGAGAAGGTGGCCGTGGAAGAGGGTACTCCGGTGGCGAGAGGAGGAGGCCGGGAGTCACAAAGGAAACCATCAGTGCCAACGCTGCACTGAACCACCGGGAGGTTCAAGCTCTGTCGCGTCGAAGGAGGTGGCTTTCACCGTGGCGAGCTTGAGCGACGAGCAATGAGCGAAATTGAGAGTGATTTTGGGTGGCCGAAGGAGATAATAGATAAAATGACCGGTAAGCTTAAAAAATCTAATCGGGACAAATCTGGGTTCGGTTTGGATATTAGACACAGGGGCTTCAAACCACATGGCCAGGGTCAATTGGGGAACTTACTGATTTAAAATTAATTGATCGGTGTCCGGTTGGATTACGGATGGAAGTAGTGCTTTGGCGGTCAAAGAGGGAACGAGCGGTTGTTGGCGGATATTTGTGCCTTGAAAATGTCCTTTATGTGCGGGACTCACTTGCAATTTAATTTACGTGGCGCAATTAATTGATCGAGTATGATTGTTTTGTACTTTTCACTAAAAAAATTGTGTGTTATCTGAGGGCCACACGCCGAGGATCTTGATTGAGTGCGGGTGAGAGGCGAGATGGACTCTACTATTTCAAAGGGATACCGCGGATTAATGCAATGAAGATCGATAATAAAGCGTCTCGGATCTCCCGGCATCGGCGATTGGGGCATCCTTCACTGCGAATAACAAAGTTAGTTCCCGAGGTTAATTCTAGCAACCGGGAAAAGCGGTTTGAATAAAAAATTGTGATGTTTGTCAAAAGAGCAAAAAGCAGCGGAGAGATAAATTTTCTACGTTAGCGAAAATAAGACTTTGGATATTTTTGAGCTGGTTCATTGTGATTTATGGGGACCATATAGAACGGTTTCCTCATGTGGTGCTTCATTATTTTTTTAACTATTGTTGATGACTTTTTCCCGTCTTTGTATGGATTTATTTGCTTGTTGACAAGAAAGAAGTGTCTAGTATGCTTAAAAGATTTTTTTTGCCATGGTGGAGAGGCAATTTGCTCCGGAAAGTCAAAATTTTCAGGAGTGATAGCGGGGACCGAAATTTACATGATCCGAAATCGTATTTCTTTGATCAAGGAATTATTTTTTTCGGACTTCTTGTACTGAGCACTCCACGACAAAATGGGACGTGTGGAGAGAAAACATCAACATATTTTTGAATGTAGCTCGCGCTCTGCGATTTCAAGGTTCTCTTCAATTAAATTTTTGGGGAGAGTGTGTATTGACTCGCTGGGTACTTGATCAATAGGACCCCCTACGTCGGTATTGGATGGAAAAAAACACCATATCACGTCTTACATGGGGAGGAACCATCCTATAATCATTTGCGAGTTTTGGGTTCTTTGTGTTATGCGCATGAGAAAACGGGGGATAAAATGGCCAGTAGAAGTCGTCGGTGTATTTTTGTTGGTTATCCCTATGGGAAGAAGGGATGGCGCCTATATGATTTGGAAAGACATGATTTTTTTGTCTCCCGGGATGTCGTGTTTTCAGAAGATGTCTTTCCCTTTGCTCAAACTGCTGATGGGCCTCTCACTACTGATATGGTCCTCGCTACTTCTGACGAGGTCCATGATCTTATACCTGAGGATATATCTTCCAATGAAAGGGGTGAACCGGTCGACCACTTGGAAGACAACACCTCACCGGTCGACCGCTTGGAAACATCCGCCACTTATCTCGGTGAACCGGTCGGTCAGCTTTGGAAGACAACACGAGCCGGTCGACCAGCTTGGAAACATCGTCACTTATTCCGATATGGGAAGAGGACATCGTCGGCGGTATCCCTCCATCCCGACTACATGATTATGTCACCAACACTATTCAAAAGAGTCCATCTCTCTCACCACCCGTCCCCATCTGCATCCTTCGGGTACACCCTATCCTTTAGCACATTATGTGAATTGTGACAAAATTTTACATAGCGCCATAGAAATTTCCTTGCGACCATCACAGTGGCGGGAACCCGTGTCATATTCGGGGTGATGAAAGACACGACGGTTGGAGAGATGCCATGCGGCGTGAAATTTCCGCGCTTGAAAATAATGAGACACGGGTTGTTCGGGAGTCTCCCGGTGAAGAAAGCTTTGGGATGCAAGTGGGTGTACAAGATCAAATATAATTACGATGGTACTATTGAGCGATTGAAGGCTCGTCTAGTCATTACGGGCAATCATCGGTGAAGGTCTTGATTACCACGGACACTTTTGCTCTGTCGCAAAAATGGATTACCGTCTGGGGTATTTCTTCGCGGTGGCGCTAGTGAAGAATTAGGCGGTGCATCGGATGGATGTTCATAATGCATTTTTGCATGGTGATCTTCGAGGAGGAAGTTTACATGAAATTTCCGCTGGCTTTAGCGTTAGGGACAAGCGGGGGCGGTTGCAAACTTCGAAAGTTGCTTTATGGGTTGAAACGAGCTCCTCGGTGCTTTGGTTTGCCAAACTTTCACAAGCCTTGACGAGCTATGGTTTCAGCCGGTCTTATTCAGACTATTCATTATTCACATATCTGCGGGGAAGTACACCTCGGTGTTCTTGTGTATGTTGATGATCTCATCATTCTGGCAATCGTCAGGGTGATATCCGGACTTTCAAAGACTATCTTTGTGCTTGTTTTCACATGAAAGATCTTGGTCGCCTAAAATATTTTTTTTGGGAATTGAAGTGGCGCGCAATCCTGCTGGGTTTGTACTTTGTCAGCATAAGTATGCACTTGACATCATTTCGAGCCCGGGTTGCTAGGGGCTCGACCGGCAGTTTGTTCCTTTAGAACAAAATCATCGTCTTGCTTTGTCCACCGATGCAGCATTGACCCGATCCGGGAAAAAATATACATCAGCTTGGTAGGGACGATTGATTTATCTTTGCTTCACTTTCGACCCGAACTCTCATACGAGTGTGCATATTTTATCCCAATTTATCACGGTGTCCACGGGAGGAACACTGGGAAGCTGCTTTCGGGTAGTCCGGTACCTTAAAGGGTAATCCGGGTCAAAGCGTATTTCTTAGTAGTGAAAGTGATCTGCGGCTACGGGTGGTGTGATGCCGATTGGGCGGTTGCCCTCTTACTCGGCGATCACTTACTGGTCGGATAGTGTTTCTTGGTGATTCCCGGTGTCTTGGAAAACCAAGAAACAACACATTATCTCTCAGCTCCTCCGCTGAGCGAGAATACCGATCTATGGCCATGGCGACTGCGAATTGACTTGGCTTAAAGCTTTACTTGAAAGTCTTGGCGTGTCTCATCCGACCCCTATGTCTCTTCATTGTGATAGTCAATCGGCTCTTCATATGTCGCGAGAATCACTGTGTTTCATGAGCGCACTAAGCATATTGAGGTTGATTGTCACTTTATACATGTGATGCCATTGTGGGCTGGGAGTATTACGACTAAATTTGTTACGTCATCTTTACAGACTTGCCGATATATTCACAAAAGCCTTGGGAAAGCAACAATATGAATTTTTATTACGCAAGTTGGGCATCCCGGGACCTTCATGCTCCAACTTGAGGGGGGGTATTATGGAATATATTAAGATTGTAATATTTCCTATTATGGAATGTGAATAACCTTAGGCATGTAATTAGATATTTAGCATTGATTATGGGATCAAATTGTATACTGACTAAGGTTATAAAACCCTAATGAAATGTCACGGCAGACCCTAAGGTTTTGAGGATGCTACATTCCTTCTCTACTGTTCCATTGTTTTATCAGAATGATACACACTACTAAAAAAGGTTGTCATGTTTATGGAAATGGGATTGGACAATGCATTTTAATACATATCGTTCTCCTCTTGCTCAGATGATACATATCTACCTCAAAAACCAATTAACAGTGAAAATAGCAATCAAGTTCTTCGTCGATCTCTACACTGGCCGGCACCGGCTCCGATCTTCAATTCCCCACTAGACCCATCACCACCACAACGAAGCATCCTTGATCCACCCATGTTTTTCAATCAGAACCTAAATCGTGTTCTTCATCGTCTGATCTACCGCCTCCAATAGACTTGTGACCACCACCACCGAGGTTGAAGGTAGTCTCTTTTTCTCCACTAAGTGTTGTAAGCTTATTCTAATTAACAGAAAAAAACTGAACTGTTGAGTTGAGTGACCATGGGTCTACTGCTGCAGACAAGGAGAGGACTTTGTGTAAAGCAAATTTACAGATAGTTGTCGATTTATTTTTCAATCGTTTAATTATCATCCATAATATCACCGGGGATAGAATAGTTATAGCAGAACAACCAAGATAACAGAACAGCCAAGCAAGGCTGATCTTGTGTTTTAGCCAAAGAAAACCGTGTCTGTCATTCTGTATTATTGGGTTTAATATATACAAAACAATCCCCTAATCTTTAGGCATTCCTTTCCTAAATATGTGCTAATTTCCGTGGACTTAGGATACAATATTGGACTCAATCACTATCTTCCTAAAATACAATCTTAGAAACTCATATTGTCGTTATTAGCAAGTTGCATGGACGACGAAACAAACAGAGGATTAATATCCCCAGCGACAATGGCATCATGAATAAAGTGACAATCGACCTCAATGTATTTAGTGTGTTCGTGAAAAACAGGATTTGAGAAATGTGGAAAGCCGCCTAGCTATCACAGTGAAGAGACAGAGGACGGGTATGAGATACTCCGAGACTAGAGAGAAGGGCTTTAAGCCAGGTCAACTCATAAGTAGTCATTGCCATAGATTGGTATTCCGCTTCGACAGAGGAACAAGAAATGATATGTTGCTTCTTTGTTTTTCAAGACAACAGGGAATCTCCAAGGAAAACAACCCAACCAGTAAGAGAACGCTGAGTCAGAGGACACCGGCCCAGTCGACGTCACACCATCCATGTAACTGCAGATCACATTTATGTCTAAGATATATTCTTTGACCCGGATTACCTTTGAGATACCGGACTACCGGTAAGGCAGCTGCCCAGTGTTCATATTAGTATTCATAATAAGTTATGAAAACAATCGTCCATAGAAGTGAAAATGAAACATTTTCATTCGTCTTAGAGCAATATTTGCCACTGCTATGATGAGTTCCAATTTAAAGTGAAAATGAAACAATCATCAATATGCTCCGGATATGGATGTTAAATTTCCAATTGTTTGGGTAGTTTAAGATGTTATCTTCAATGGTTATACTTCTTTATCTTCATTGTTTTTATTTTAATATTCGGATTTTTGTATTGTGCTGTTAAAATCCCTGAGGAACTGATTTGATCACCATTTGTTTTCGATATATATTTTACAGGATTGGTTGGATATTGATTTTGGGATTGCACAGTGTGTTGACTGTCGTTTGTGAAGTCTGCTGGATTATTGTGGATATGCTATTTTCTGTTGCTCTTCAATGTCATGTATTTTTGGCTCTGAACATATATATTATATCTGTGTGTGGTAAATTACGCATGGGGCTTAGAAGAGAATAAAAAGTAAAAAGTAGCTTTATGAGTTTTGTTTGCTAGGATATATGAAATTAACAGTGTAAAGATGTAGAGTTATGATATGCAGGATTAACAGTGATGAGAATGAAAACCAGTGCCCAAGTGAATTGAACTGCCATGTTACTCTTAGTGCTTGTCATCATCATCATCATCATCATCATCAAAGTTTGAGTTCCGAGCTGCAACCTTCAGGGAATGAATATAGTGTAACATGTTTTAAATTTAATTAAATATTGGTAAACTTGTGTTTTCTGCTGTTATGTTGATGGTGAATTTCTATCGTAGGAATTAAATATTAAATATTGGTAAACCATTTTCTTTCCAAATTTTATAAGTGATATTAAATTTAATATTTTAATTAAAGTCTAATCATGTCGACCATTTTAACAAAAAAAATACAGTAATAAATAGGTATAAGAATTACATACAATCTTATTAGCACTAGAATTCTGGTGTGGGGTGAGTTTAAAAAATTAGATGGTTCCAAGAAATTATTTATGGATTTACAATGAATGAATCATGTGGGAACCTTATATCTACACTTACTTTTTTTTATTCTAGGCACATACTAATTATTCTTTTAAAAAAAAGCATACTCATAAAAACCTAAATTATACTTGATGAGAACCATGAAAAATTGAATAATAATCAAAATAATCATTTTATTTTTTTTCAATACTTTTTATTGTATAATATTTTAATTTAGCTTATGGGTAATATGAAATGAAATAACATTTTAAAATATTTCTTTGTGTTATCATGTTAACTAGATTAACATTGATGATTGATCGTGGATGTATCGTCATCTCATGGATGATCGTCTTAATCCTGAATATATTGCAGGTGCTAGAAGATTTATGAATTTTTTATTTTCAATTGATAAAAATCTATCACTACTCACTAGGGAAAATTAGATGTTTTTGTGTGAGGTGCAAAAATTAGAAGTTCTTAAAGGAAAATTATTTTTGATATTATAACATCAAAATGATCTAATAGTACAAAAAAAAAACCATTAATTTAAAACAACAAATACAACATACAAAATTTTTAATTTTTTTAAAAGTATTTTTGAAATGTACTACCAAACAGAAACAAATATAATTCACCTGGAATAAGTTAACAAGTATGAACCAAAATAATAATAACAAGGCAATAAAACATGTTTTAAAACAAAAGTAATAAGATGGTGGTGGTGGTGGTGGTGGTGGTGGTGGTGGAAGGGCACACTTCTCTAACCTCTGCCCTTCCAATAGTCAGAATTCAAAGAGACTGGATAAAGATCACCATCAGATGTAGAAGCAGCAGTCCACGGTCCATCCATTGACATCTCTGAGATTGAGTCTCACTTATTTCCTGTCTGTTGATGACTTGGAAATGCTTCCTCATCTCTTTAATCTTGTGCTCATCCATTGACTTACTTTTATCTGGAATGTCAAAATCTTGAACAGCAGCCTTCCCTTCCAGCATGCTTACTACTGCAGACATCGGAGGCCTGACTACTGCAGAGACATCACTGCAAAGCAGAGCCACATTAATCATTGTTATCACCTCTTCCTCGTTGTAGTCTTGTCCGAGACTTGGATCGATAAGCTCCAGCAAAGTCCCTTCCTCTTTCAAATACAATGCCTAGAAAACAAGATACATATCATAATCAAGTAACAACAGGGAAAACAAAAAAAAAAATGAAGACGGGGAGAGACTTCTGTTACCCAATCAAGAAGATAAATGGTGTCCTCCTTTGCTCGATAACTAGTATTGCTCTTCCCACTGACAATTTCCAGGGCAACAATTCCAAAGCTATAGACATCTGCTTTGCCAGTCAAATAACCCCGTACTTCATATTCAGGAGCCATGTACCCGCTGCAAAGATACAGAGATACGATACCATATTTAATCAGGTAGTTTAGAACGAGTTCTATACGAATGACTTAAATCTTATGGTGGATTGCTCAGGGACAAGTTCTGTAACAGACATTAGCAGCACCAATTCATTATCCTTATAATTTTTGGTTGCTAACCAAATCTGCTCAAGGCTGTAAGAGATTTGATTAACGTTCAAGAGGAGCTTCAGGATGAGTTTTTTTAATCTTTTCTTTCATTGTATTCAACTTTAAAAAAACAAGTATGAACAGGATACAATAATAGAGAGCAGACTCACAAGGTTCCGGCAACTCGGGTACTTATGTGGGTGTTGTCCTCTCCATCAAGTCTGGCTAGCTCGAAGTCAGATATCTTTGGGTCTAGATTCTCATCAAGCAACACATCGGTGGCCTTGATGTCTCTATGCACGATCTTGAAAATAACTCATTTAAGAAGTTCATAACTATAACAATATTTAAACAAATAAACAAAATAATTAAAAAAATCAAATGGATATACATTTGACAGCTTCAAATGTTGAATAATAAAAAAAATGAAGACCAACTCCAAGGATGCATTAAGTTAGAAATAATCTTTTCAAATATGTCAGCTCATTAATTTGCAACCGTAAACATGCATACAAAATTATGAAGCATGTCAAATAACATAACACAGTAAATTTAGCTAACATTTTAAAATAATAAAATAAATTAACGCTTTGGAAAAAGAGAGTCATAACATATCAATTAAGCACATGTACTTTATGCATACATTTTCTTTAGCCATTTCAACCTCTTTTTAAAACCTATATTAAACCACTTTTTTTCTTCTTAAACTCATTTACTTTGTAGCGACATCATGAAAATCATCAATTGAGACTCTAGAAACTGAGTGGATCTCAACCATAACCTTTGAAATATTATAGCTTTAGATTCATGTACAAAGAAGAAGAACCGCTCCTAGTCGACATGCTTTTAAGTAGTTGATCCTACCTTGACAGTAGTTGTACGTCAATTCCAAACGTCTTCTTTTTTTTTGCTCGAGCCTCAAAAGGATCTTTTCCTTTTGTTTTTCAACTACTCCTTGTGTTGTTGTTGCTCAACATATTCACATCACCAACCATTCGAGAAATATCATTCTCGAAATTTAGAATTCTATCCTTCTCTAAATCACTGTTTCCTTTCCCCAAATCAGCCACATCAATGGTGGCATTGTTGATGCCAAGATGAACACCATCATTACCGCCAAGTACTCTTGATGATGATTCCCACATATACTCTCTAGTAGCAACAATTTGGAATATATTTTGTCAAATTTAAACTTCAGAGATGTTCAATACTAACATGTCTGAATTTCTTGGGTCATCTAATTTCTTACATAAAAGAATTACGCATAATTAATGCAATCCTATAGTAAAACAAATTAGGAAACAAGACAATAAAAAATGAAGTAATGAGAATTGACCTGAATTTCGGTATCCACCACTATCATTAGTTGAAATTGCTCCCCATTCACTACTTCAACCCTCACTAGTTTCAGAATTCAGCTTTCTTGATTTTCTTTAATGTTTTTGTGTCCATCCCATTTGTTTTTCAATTTTGTTTTGGTTAATTCATGACCAATTTGTTATTTGAATAATGTTATAAGAACCTTTTAACTTATTTTTTTCTTTACCAAAATGAGTATAAGATCTCAATCTCATGCCAATGATCTTAATGCATAGATAACAAAATGTATGTAACATTTTCCTTGTTTAAGAAAAAGTCCAATGGAAAGAGCTATTTTGAAGATCCAAATTTGTAAAATGGCTCTTTGAATAGTGTATATATGGCTTTTTTGTTGATGTGTACTCCAATGGTAAAAGTCATTTTGGAGAGCCATTTTTTTATTTTATTTTAAATAAAGTTTAATTATTTTGTATATAGTTTAATTATGCAATTAATTATACAATTAATAGGAGTAAGTTATACAATTAAATAATTGCTTTTGAAAAACACTCCAACAATAAAATTATTATTTTTTAATTATATTTAAATTAAAAAAATGAATTTAAATATAATTAAAAGACCTACAATATTTGAGATATGAAATTTAAGCTATTTATTGTATGTTTTTCAAGTAATTGTATGTTTTTTTTTATGGTTGTATTTTAAGTTAATTAATGTTACTTATTGTCTTAAATTAATAGGAATTTTTTAAATTATTTTTTTATGTTAATAATAATAATAATAATAATAATTTATTTATTTATTATTATTATTATTATAAAACTTTAATAATAATAATTATTATTATTATAAAATCCCCCCCTAAGAAACCCTACTCCCCCCCCCAACACACATCTCCCTCCCTCTGCCTGCGCCGCCCCCACACACGCATCTTCTCCTCTTCTCATCTTCTCTTCACTTATGTTAACAGACAGCCACACACCATCCTCCCTCTAACTGTTTCGCTATTGTCATCGAGCATTCATTAGTGGGGAATTGCATCAACAGAATCGGAGGTTGATTCAGTTTGGGAGGTTCAAACTGCCTTGGGATTTTCATTCTGTGGTCAATGTTCATCTGGTGTTCTTGATTCAGTTGCATTTTTTGAACTTATCCTATACAATTTCCCCTGCCTCTCAATTGGAAAAGTAGAGTCTCTTCGACGAAAAAATTTCGATGCAGTTCCACAGATTTTCAAACATTTTTGTGAATATCTATTTACATATCTAGCTTTTGTAACACTATTCACTTGCTCAATTGTTCAGTTCATTGTTGTTGTTGTGTTTTGTTGTTGCTGTGATACTGTTGTTGCTATTGATGCTTGCAACAGTACAATTTCAACGATAATTTTAGTTTTGGCTCTTCAATCTCAAATCTATAGAAATGGAGAAAAGCTATTTTGGCTGCTCATTTGGCTCTCCCGTTGGAGACCTAAACTGAACAAAAATAACCAAAAATTTTAAATTTTAGCTTTAGCTGCCACCTTAATGCTCCATTTTAAAACATTTAACAAAACTTAATTATATAATTAAAAGAGATTAA
>JAPFFL010000097.1:0-11651 GCA_029228465.1 Salix viminalis
TTTTTTTTGTATATAATTTACAATTTTGAGTTGAGTTTGCCACGTAAGCATAGATTACATCTTTTATAATATAGGTATTGCGTCATAAACGATCACAAAAGAGTGTACACTAACATTAGAAAAAA
This sequence comes from Salix viminalis, assembly GCA_029228465.1. Classification (NCBI taxonomy): domain Eukaryota; kingdom Viridiplantae; phylum Streptophyta; class Magnoliopsida; order Malpighiales; family Salicaceae; genus Salix; species Salix viminalis. The sequence goes on from JAPFFL010000097.1 coordinate 126, forward strand.
GAGCAAAATATTTGAATAAGAAAAAAAAAACTTACTTAAATCATTATTGTGCAGATAATAAAAGTATAAAAATCAATTAATAGAAAGAGCAAAAAAAAAGAAGGAAAATGAAGCAATATTAATTTAAAATATTATAACAATAGAAACATCGGAGTCTTAACATTTAAAATTATTATTGCCGCTAGAATAAAAACAACAAAAATTATTAAATTATACCGAGGGAAAAAAAATAAAAAGCATGAACAAAACAGCAAGCAAGAAAAACCAATTAAAAAATTATTATTATTATTATCATTATTATTATTATTATTATGAAAGAATAAATAATAACTATTATAATAATAGAATACATAATCACTATTATTATAATATTCATAATAATCACTATTACTATTATTATTATAATTATTATTATTATGTTCATAATGAAAGAAACAAAAATAAATGAAAGACTAAAAACATCCTATAAACTTTAACAAAAGATTTAAAAAAAAACAATTATTGCTATTACTGTAAAAAAAAATGAAATTATCCGGAGGGAAAAAGAACATTAAAGAAAGAGCAAGCACACAAAACAATTTAATTATTATTATTATTATTATTATTATTATTATTATTATTATTATTATTATTATTATTATTATTATTATTATTATGAAAGGAAAAAAACAATGAAAGACTAAAAACATGCAAGAAATTTTAACAAAAGATAAAAAAAAAATTATTATTATTGCTATAACCGGCAAAAAAAAATTATTATCAAATTATCGGAAGAAAGGAAAAAAACAGAGAAGCGTAAGAACAAAAAATAATTAAGTCATTATTATTATTATTATTATTATTATTATTATTATTATTATCATTATTATTATTATTATTATTGTGTTAAATACACTTTTATATATACATGGACAAAAGTAGGGATTATTTTAGAAATATAAAAAAATAAAAGTATAAGGACTTAAATGAAAATCAAATATAAAGGGCTGAAATTAAAAAATTAAAAGTCAAAGGGCTGAAATGCAAATTACATTTATTCTAAATTGAAATCAGAGGACAAAATTGAAAAAATTGGAACTTTTATACCGAATTGATTGAGTTATATACAGCCAATCCGGAAATTGAAAGTAGAAGGACCGAAGTGAAACATTGACATTCAATCAATTGAAATCGGAGGACCCAATCGAACAAAATTAAAACTTATATAACAGAAATTAGGACCAAAAACGAAATTAAAAGTCGAGGGACCGAAGTGAAAAGTCAAAATAAATGGGGGACTCTCCTGCACATTGACGTGCAGGAGAGAGAGAAAACGTGGCCGGCGGCTTCAACCGGCCTCCGCCGCGTCCACAGACATCGGATGGTTACACGCACCACCGCGGGAGGAAGAACACGCGGCGGCGCATCGTTCTGTCCGCCGGTAGATAATTTCCGGACATCGGAGGAGTCCGCACGCGCCACCTTAACAGGGCGTGAGGCGAAAAACCGTATGGCGCGTGCGCCTCACGCCCTGACAAATATCGATTAAATAATTCGAAAAATAGGGTCAATTACCGTTCCACCCCTGCACCCAATTCATGGTTTTTGTCTTATTCGGGGCTATAATCGTATTTAGTGGGTGTTTGGCTCTGCGGTTGAGGCTCACCGCAGAGCCAAACATAGATTTACCAAACGGGAAGGTGAAATTATATGGTGGGCCCCACCAATGAATTAAAATTTCAGCCGCAGTTGCAAAAGCAACTGAGAGTTGCTTTTGCATCTGCGGCACACTCTACCTCTGCTTTGCATCCTAATTTCACCAGAGAGAGAGAGAGAGAGAAGCAAGCAAATCCGTCATTGATTAACACTAGTTCTTTCTTTCTTAGCAACAAAACAGATGATAAACACTTCAACAAAACAGAATCGCAGACGCGATGGATGGAGGATTTCAGAAGTGAGATTGCCATCGTAGTGGTGGAGAATTGGCCGGAAAGAGTCCTCTTCAAGTGGCTCACAGATTTTCCTTGTCATAACTCTCACCTGTGCAGGGAAGCGTGATTCCAACTAATAATGGGAATGGCACTAGGACCATGAGGAAGGCTGTGCCTGTTAGTGGGCTTGAGACGGGTGAAAAGGGATTGGAGGAGAACACAGAAGGACAAGGAGAGAAGGATAATGATCATTTTCATCTCATGGTTTTTTCATTTTTATTTTAAATAATAATAATAAAACGGAATAAATCGTATAAAATATTGATGATAAAATAAAATATTTTATTTATTTTGCAAACGTTATTATTTAATTTATTAGAAGATGATCATAATGTGATATTATTTTTGTTAAATATGATCGCAATCTTAATTTTATTCCTGAAGATATTTTATTAGATGTTGTTCCTCGATCAAATAGTCAATAATTACAGACGCGTTCACATATGGATTTAGTCCGTGATGGAATTGCAAGTAGTTTGATTATTTCAATTATTTTATTATAATAATTATTAATAAATATACAAAATTATTCCAACAAAATATTTATATATGTGTACATATGTTTGTGTGTGTATACATGTGTATTTTTAATTAATTTTATAAGTTGACAGCAATATGAAAAGCATGGTTACCAAACACACAAAACTGTTTTTCATTAAACTCAACATCAACCACAGTTTTAACCAAACACAAATTTCAGTTATGAACCGCAGCTAAAAACGCTTTTCAGAAACCAGCTTTTTTTCAACCTCAACCACACAGCTCACATGCAACTAAAAGTATGCCAAACGGACTTTATAGCCATTTCAGAAAATAAGAAAAAAAGTTGCGGCGGGACCGGGACCGGGATCGGGCCGGTCCGGGCCGCTAGCAATTACATCGCGTCGTCCCTCGACTCCCAACCGTTATTTTGTCCTATTACCGGGGGTGAAAACGCCATTACACTGTTCACGACAGATTATTTTTTTTTTAAAAAAAGACGAACAAAGGAAAAAACGAAAATGCCCCGCTGAACCCGCGCCTTTCGCCGCGCACGCCAGGGCTAAAATCGGGCGCACACTGCCACAATCCATAGTGATTGTAGACACATGCCACAGTGGAATGTACAGGGAAATGGCAACGCGTTTTAGTTGTTTGTTAATATGGAAGATGTCAATCGGTTGTTGATGTCAGCGATGACCTCACGGGTCAACGAAATTAATAAAATCTTCAAAAGATAGGAAAATGATAAAAGTTTGATGGTTTTCTAGCACTACTTTTATTTTGTCTACGAGAAATAAGAGATCATTAATTTATTTTCCTTGGCAGCACCTTTTTTAATAAGAATCTACATAAATGACAGGTAGAGAGGGACTGCACCACAAACCTTTCCAATTTTTCTTAGAAAAAAAAATAAAAAATAATTTGGACTGAAAAAAGGTAATGTAATAGAATAATTTTTGTCAATACTGGTGGATAATTTTGAATAAATAGATCCCTTCTTGTGGACACTGGCCTCTCTTTTTAGACGTCGGCATCAAACCTCAAATCAACATTTGCTTTGAAAAAATTAGAAATATTTTTATTTTTAATTTAAATCAATTTTTTATGATGTTTTTAAATTATTTTCATGTGATAATATTAAAAATATTTTTAAAAAAAATAAAAAAAATAACATTTTAATATATTTTCAAATAAAAAATATTTTAAAAAATAATTTCAATAATACTCGCAACATAAACAAAGAATATTTTTCTGCCACAACTAAACAAAAGCATAGGTCCATCTTTTTGTTTCACATTTAAAAAACGTTTTTTTTTTAAAAAAAATATTTATAATTTAATAGAATTGATTTGTTTCTGTGACTTGGGTGTTTTGTGAAGAAATAAATAGTGTTTTGTTATATAATTTGTCGGTTTCATTTTTGAGTTAAAGAAATTGATAAATATATAAAAATATGAATTTATATGGATAATTAATAATAAAACAGATTAAGTTAATTTACTCTAAGAACTCCCTAAATAAATAAACCCTAAGAACCCAGTAATATTGTCTCTTCCGTGAGTCTTCCCTTTTTTTCTTCTTACTAACTCGGAGTATTCCATGCTTGAGCTTGAAAACGATCTCCATAATATTTAGAAGAAAAGTCAGAGCACGGACATTCTCCAATCTCCATCATCTCGGAGGCCTTTACAGTTTACAGGACGTGGTGTTTAGCTTTGCCAGACTAAATTAAATGTCTGGAAATTCACATGCATTGTGGAATTAATTCGCCCCGCCCATCATTCATGTTTCTATGGCCCCTTGATAAATGCTGTCTGACCACGTTTGCTGCCTGCAATAATAGCTACTGCCACTACATGCATGCATGCATGCATGCATGCAGCTGCTTAGCCCAAATCTTTTTCAAAATAAATATATTATCAGCTATATATATTTATTTTGAAAACGATTTGTGCTAACCAGCTGCATGGATATATATATATAATAGTAAAAATCCAATACCCTTGTTTAATGACGGGATTAGTTTTAATAAACTCAACTAATTTACATGATGCAAATAAAAAAAATAACTAGCAATAAAAAAAATAACTTCATCTCACACGGATCAACATATCAAATCTATAAAATAATCATGATATCAAGATAAAATGAAAATTTAATATATAAAAAATTCAATTATCAAACAACTCAATGTTACATAGCGAAATTGAAAAACAAAAAAAATAAATAAAACAAGTCCTTAGTCAAATTAATTTAACCCACTAACCTTATAACCATGGGTATAAGATTGGGATATCCCTGGAAGAAAAAACAAATGACAAAAAAATGAATATTAATGAATAATTATTAATCAATTAAATATTGAGTGATAAAATTAAAAAAAATATTTATTAAAAACACAATCAATGTCGAAGGAACTTATTTGATAATGAAATAAAAATTTATAAGAACACGTATAGAAAAAATAGAAAATATGTAAATCTCAATATCAAGCAAATAAGTGTTGAAAGAAAAGTTTGAAGGAAAAGAAAAGGATAAAGATTAAAAAAAACGAATATCAATTAAAAAAAAAAGGCTCAAATTAGATACATAAAATAAATCAAATGACATTTTTATATTTGGGCAAAGAAAAGATAAGAGGGAAAAGAAGAAAAAAAAGCCATCACAGGTCACGCATGACACCACTATCCACACACGTCAAACTAGCAAGAGGACCACACTGAATCACTGATACACTTATAGCGTTGTCGTGGAAGACGGTATTTTGGCGATCCACGTTGTTAAAAGAGCATGAGCGTCAACAGTTTTTGTTTTGAAAATTATATCTTATATTTATAAAATCATCAGATTGTCTCTCGGTCAAATCAATTACTATTAAGATATATCTAAAAGATTACGAAATAAACTGTTCATTACTGTTCATCCTCTCTGCTTTCACTGTGGACGCGAGCTTTGTCGCCGGTGTGTCGCGCGAGTTCGTCCACCCTATTTTTTTTGTCTTTTCCTGATGTGAACAGTGTAATGGCGAAACAACCCCCGATAATAAGACAAAAACACGTTTTCGGCTGAGGGCTAAGGTTGTCATTGCACGCGTTCGGACCGGTCCGGTCCGGTCCGGTCCGCCGGAACCTTTTTTATTTTTAATATTTTTTAAAATGTGGTATTACGATTCTAGCCCCCGATAAGACAAAATGCATTAATTAGACTCGTGGGGTGGTTTTGGTAATTGACGACATCGCCACTGCGTGCGCTTTCATGCCAAGAACGCCAGTGTCCGCGACAGCGCCGTTTGAGATCCATAGATTCAGCGTGGCGCTGGCGGCGTCATCGCGGCGGTCAAAAATTTTCCTCCACCGGCTAGAACGCTTTGCGCAAACCCCTCGCTGAAGCTCATGGAGCGGCGCTGTAGTCCGATTATCGACTTAGAGGCTCATATAGCTCGGCTTTAACGCTTATGTGCACTTTTCTCTCTCCTCAGCCGGATTCAACTTCAGCTCCCGATTTATTGTTGATGCATTTCAAAGTCCCTTGGCTTTTGTTTGATTTCGTAATAGAAGTTTCGATTTCTATCAATTTCGTCCCCTTTAATTCAAATTGATATATATGCAATTTGCATGTCGATCCCTTCTTCTTTGAATTTTTTCGGTTTTCTATTAGATCCCCTTAATTTGTTTAGTGCAACGAGGTTATATTGTTTTCAATTGTGTCCCTCATTTCAAATTCATTATATATTGCACTTTAATTTCAGTCCCTCTTCTTTTAATTTTTTTTCCTTTTAAATCTTTTAATATTTTTGGTACAAAATTATTAATTGTTGTCAAATTAATCCTTCATTTTAAATTAATTATAATATAATTATATAATTAATCATAATCATAATAATACTAATCTTTTTTTATATCACAAATATTTTTTAAATGCTAACAATAATAATAATAATAATAATAATAATAATAATAATAATAATAATAATAATAATAATAATAATAATCATAATAGTATTTTTATTTTATTTTTTTGTTTTATCTTTTGTCCTCTTCTTTTAAATTTTTTTCCTTTTAAATCTTTGAATATTTTTAGTACAAAATTATTAATTGTTGTCAAATTAATCCTTCATTTTAAATTAGTTATAATATAATTAATAATAATAATAATAATAACAATAATAATAATCGTTTTTTTGGATCACAAATATTTTTTAAATGGTAATAATAATAATAATAATAATAATAATAATAATAATAATAATAATAATAAATAATAATAATAATAATAATAATAATAATAATAATAGCAATGCTAATTTTTATTTTAATTTTTTTTTTCCTTTTGTTAAAGTTTCTTGAAATTTTTAGTCTATCATTAATTATATGTTCTAATATTTATTGAATATTATCGCATAGGAATGTATATAGGGAGATCTAAAAACATGACCTAGGATTTTTTTGAATAAAAAAAACTTAATAATAGTATTCTTAAATACATTTTATATAATAATATATTGAATTACTCAAATAACATAAAAAAATTTATTTAATATTGTCGCCTATAAATATATAAAGAGAGGAAAAAAATGACCTAGGATTTTTTCCTTAAAAAAATATTCATATTTATTGAATATTATCGCATAGGAATGTATATAGGGAAACGAAAACATGACCTAGGATTTTTTGAATAAAAAAAACTTAATAATAGTATTCTTAAATACATTTTATATAATAATATATTGAATTACTTAAATAACATAAAAAAATTTATTTAATATTGTCGCCTATAAATATATAAAGAGAGGAAAAAAATGACCTAGGATTTTTTCCTTAAAAAAATATTCATATTTATTGAATATTATCGCATAGGAATGTATATAGGGAGACGAAAACATGACCTAGGATTTTTTTAATAAAAAAAACTTAATAATAGTATTCTTAAATACATTTTATATAATAATATATTGAATTACTCAAATAACATAAAAAAATTTATTTAATATTGTCGCCTATAAATATATAAAGAGAGGAAAAAAATGACCTAGGATTTTTTCATATAATATTCTTAAATACATTTAATATAAAAAATATAATTAATAAATACTATAAAAAAAAATTGCCTTTGAATTTAAATTTGGTGCTCTTTTGTTTAGGGTTTATTTCTTTAAAAACAAATTTGCAATATTTTCATTTTTTAATATTTTAGATATAATATTACTAGGGGGAAATTAAACTCAAAAAAAAATTACAGATTTACTTAGGTTAACTACAATTAAAAAAATATACTGGGTCGCTTCCCCGCTTCGATTCATGTTCTTTTTAAACAGGAAATAGGTCATTATAGCATGTAAAAAAAATTAAGTTCATTTCTGGAAAAAAATGTAAATATTTTTAATTTTTAATGTGTCAGTCTAATATTGCTAGGGAGAAAATAGAACTCAAGAAAAATATATAGAGGGAGAGGAAAAATGACCTAGGATTTTTTTAAGGACAGAAATTCATATCAATATTCTTAAATACATTTAATATAATAATAAGATGAATAAATCTTATAAAATAAAAAAAAATATTGGCTGCAAAATTAAATTTTGTGCTCTTTTGTTTAAGTTTATTTCTTGAAATAAATTTGCAGTGTTTTGACTTTTTAATTATATATTTATGTGTTTATATCAAATTAAAATATGTTAAACCAATTATATGTTCTAATATTTATTGAATATTATCGTCTAAGAATATATAGAGAGAGAACAAAATAGCCTACAATTATCCTTCAAATTAAATATGTTATGGAAATTATGTCAAATTAATTATATATTTGTATATTTATGTCAAATGAAAATATGTAGAACTAATTATATGTTTAAACATTTATTCAATATTATCGCCTAAAAATATATTGATGGAGAGGAAAAATGACTTAGAATTTTTTTAAGGACAGAAATTCATATCATTTTTTCTTAAATATATTTAATATAATAATATGATTAATAAATCTTATATAAAAAAAAATATTGGCTTCAAAATTTAATTTTATGCTCTTTTATTCATTTTATTGATTGCAGATTTACATCAACCAATTAAATAACCATAAAAACAATTAGTACATACTAAATAATTAATCAATTATGGTCTTGCAATACTCAAATTACAATTAGCTAATCTTTCAAAAAATTTATCGCCAATCATTTTTAAATTTCGCAATTGAATTATTATCTGAGTATTTAAGTTTATAACAATAATGAACTAATTCAATGCATAAAAAAATATTATAGCATTATTTAAAATTTACAATTCTCTATCTATCAACTAAAAAATTCTTTGTTTACCACATAAATAATCAGTTTGCTACATATAAAAAGCCCGGCGCAACGCGCGGGCTACCCAACTCGTATATCTAAAAGAGGTCGGCCTTTTCAACAGTAATTTTTACTGTTCACGCAGACTTAAAACACTGTGGACTGGATATTTATCTCCCTACTTCGCGCGAGTTTGTGCTCCTTTTTTTTTCTTTTTTTTTACACGGACACTCTTTTTTTTATTTTTTTTATGGTGGAAATGGACAGATGGGAGGCTTTGGTCGAGCGGTGGTCTCGCATGCTGCCAACAGGCGCTGCGAGTTCGAGACGCTCGACCACCAAATAGAAAAAATTCTGATTTCGTTTTAATTACTGTTTTTTTTTCTGGACGAGTCGAATTTGGGCACGTCAAATTTTAATTACTGTTTTTTTTTCTGATTTCGTTTTTTTTATAATTAATTTTTTTTAAATGATTTAAAAAAACAAATTATTGGTTTCTTTTTTAAAAAAAAAGTCTTTTTTTCTGATTTCGTTTTTTTTTAATTACTTTTTTTTAAATGATTTAAAAAAAAATATTGGTTTCTTTTTTAAAAAAAAGTCTTTTTTGCTTAATAACCGGTTGTCGTTGTTTTTTTATTACAAATCTGATTTGTTTTTTTTTACAATGTTTTTTTTTCTGGTTGTTGTTTTTTATTTTTTTTACAAAAAAAAATTGTACTTTTGTTAAAAAAAAATTCTTTTTTAAAAAAAAGTGTTTTTTCTTAATAACCCGGTTGTTGTTGTTTTTTATTACAAATCTGATTTGTTTTTTTTTAACAATGTTTTTTTTTGGTTGTTGTTTTTTATTTTTTTTACAAAAAAAAATTGTATTTTTCTTCAATTTTTTTTTAATAACTGATTGTTGTTTTTTATTTTTTTACAAAAAAAAAGATTTTCTTTTAATAACTAAAGTGTCAGGGGCAACTTATGTGCACCACTGACTAATCTCTGGATCCACATTTTTTTTTATAATTTTTTTTTACACAATGACTCTTTTTTGTATTTTTTTTATGGTGGAAATGATGGATCAGAAGCTTTGGTCGAAGCGGTTGTCCGTAGCTGCTAACTACTGAGACGCTGAAGTTCAAACCGCTCGAACACCAAAATGTGATTTTTTTTTTTAAGAACTGAAAAAAAAAATTAAAAAAAAAATGTTTATTTTAAAAAATATATATTTATTTTTTTAATAACTGGTTTTTGTTGTTTTTTTTACAAATCTGATTTGTTTGTTTTTTTAAAATGTTTTTTTTGTTAAAAAAATGTTTTTTTTGTTAAAAAATGATTTTTTTTTAATAACTGGTTGTTGTTTTTTATTTTTTTTGTAAAAAGAAATTTAAAAAAAAAGATTTTTTTTAATAACTGGTTGTTGTTTTTATTTTTTTTTAAATAACTAAAGTGTCCAAACCAACTTACATGCACCACGACTAATCTTTGGATCAATTTTTTTTATATATATTTTTTTCCCTATTTTGTTTTGCTACTTATACATTTTTTTTCTTAACCGAGATGTCCGGGTCAGTTTACACGCACCACGGTTCTTTTTTCCCAAGTTTATTTTTTTTCCTAGCCAACTGAGCGCGCCGCGAATAATCCCTGGGCTCATTATTTTTTTTTCATTACCTAAAGAGCTAAAACAACTTCGATTTTCTCTCGTAGCCCAGTGACTCATTGTCACTATTCATTGGCAATTTGCTCAGATGCATCAGTGACACGCGTCTATTTTCAACAGTGTAATACATTTAATATAATAATACAAAGAATAAATCTTTCAAAAATAAAAAAAAAGTCTTGAATTTTAATTTTGTGCTCTGTTTTTTTTAAAGTTTATTTCTTAAAAAAATATTTATAATATTTTGGTTTTTAATATTTCATATCTAATATTACTGGGCAAAAAATACAACTAAAAAAATAACAAATTAATCTAGATTATCTACAATTAAAAAATATTCGAGTCACTTCCCGTTTCGATTACACTGTTTTTTAGATGACAGATAAGTAATTATAGCCCGCAAAAAACTTGAGGCTTATTTCTAAAAAAAAATTATAATATTTTTATTTATAATGTGTCAGATCTAATATTACAAGAGAAAAAAGACAACTCATAAATTTTTTTTGACAAATTTACCTTAATTATCTACAATTAAAAAATCTACGACCCACTTCCCATTTCGATTACACTATAAAATGTGTAAGACTTATTATATGTTTCAATATTTATTGAATATTATTGCCTAAAAAATATATAGATAGAGAAAAAAAATGACCCTACGATTTCTTGCAAAAAAAAATTAATATCGGTATTCTTGAATACATTTAATATAATAATATGATTAATAAATCTTATAAATATAACTTTGGCTTTAGCTTTGAATTTAAATTTCTATTTTATACTCTTTTTTTGGTTCTTTTAATAAACGATAACCTTTTTTTTTCACATTTTTTTTATTTTTTTAATAACCGTCGTGTTCAAGTCTTTGTTTTTTTTAACCGGTTTCTTTTTTTTTGTATTTTTTTTTAACCGGAGTCCGTGACAACAAGTTTCTAACAAATCATTTAACCTTCTTAGTAAATTTTTCTAACAAATTTTATCAAATGTTTTTTTAGCAATAACAATATTCAATCAATTTTTTTAATTGAAAAAAAAACCAGTTTTTTATAGATTTTATCAATTACAATTTTACCAATTAAATATTAAAATAACAAAATATAACATTTATAAAATCAATCAATTTTTTTTACATATATAAAAAA
>JAPFFL010000098.1:0-11646 GCA_029228465.1 Salix viminalis
AAGGGTAATTTTTTAGGGCTTTTTTGATTTTTTATCATGGTTCGAGAATCATTAAATAATCCTCCCTAACTTAAAAAAAAATGTGGTTGAACTTTCTTGTTCATTTAGAAGAATAATTTGTTGACTTTTATTCCTGGTAAGACATGGAATAATAAACCTAACAAGATTGTCATGGGCCCAGACAAATCAACCTCCATTAGGACTTAGATTGGGCTCTTGTTAGACTTGGATTATATGAATTAGATGTTGTCCTTCATACTCCATAGGCGTTTCAAACTCTTATAGTTCCATCTTGCTCCATGTAATTGGTTATTATGAACAAACTCATTTAATGCCTCTTTAAGCCTCTTTTGTCATACCCTTGTAATTGACCATCTTGGCACCTTCAATGAGTCCCTTGTAATTGGCCATCTTGACACCTTCAATGAGTCCCTTGTAATTTCCCAAGTTTGCATCTTCAATATGTCAAATGATGTGTCTAGTAGTGGTGTTGAACTAATCCTCATCATTTTCCAAGATAATGATACATTTTTAATGACATACCTTGAAGACTTTTGAATTGAGCTCATTACAATCCTTGATTCAACAATCTTGGGATCATCATCTACAACCTTTTACTTTTCATCTAGAGTTCCTTATAGTGCTTTTGCACTCTTGAGATTGTGTTGTCATTCAAGTTGAAAATAGTATGATTATATACATCCATAATCACTACAACAGTCATTGTTATTTTCTTATAATTGTTTTTGGATAAAGTATATTAAATAAAAAACCAACATAAAATAACAAAGAGCCAAAACCCTAACAAGAAAGGGAAGACATACAGTCCGCTTACCCAAAACACAAATGAAAACTAAAAGAACATACCATCTCTAACTGGCATAATAGAACACTACAAATAAAAAAATGTAGTCTGAAAAACCCCATACAATATAAAGCCTTCTATTAGCAACTAAAGGATCCATATTACAAAGATAATTAACTTTTGAAACTTATACAATTAACAATATCCATATAAACCATCAAACTATTACGGGGAGTGTTACCATAAAATCAAGTATTCCTTTTAATAAATGACAATAGCTATCATCAATCTAATAATCACAAATTTAAGATAGCAACTCTCATTTAAATCTAAGAGTCAAGAAATAGTGTGAACCAAGAGCAATGTCAAAACAAAATGAAACATCTGAAGCATAAATTATACTAAATATGATGAGAGAAAGGGCGATCAAATAAAAGGTGATCAATATCTTCCCCATCACCTCCATAGAAAGGCACTGGTAACCTATATAACACCATAAGACATGAGTTTATCTTCAATAGAGAGGGCTCCATGAATAGCAATCTATAAAATAAAGGAGAACCACATAATGATATGTTTATTCCAATCAAGTTTCCACCACTCTTCTTTGTTCCAAATTGGATGAATAAAGTTCCAAACACTACGAATAAATAATATACATTAGGAGCATCTTTCCAACATACAATGTCATGTCTACTATAATCTGGAAGGCAAGGGATAAGAGTGCATCAAATAAGTGCAATCAATTCAGTAGATCTAGGAGGAGGTCATATCCACCCCTTACTAGTTATAAGATTGCTCAACTTCGCATCCCTCCCTAGTCAAGAGTCATAAGCAATTCTTTCCACAAAACGCTCCACCAAGGGGCCTAAATGGTGCAACTTATTGGGCATCATTGTCAAGACCAAGAATTTTTCTCCAACTCCAGGAATAAATTACTAGGCAAAAAAACTCACAAAAACTCTATTCTCGAACTTTATTTTTTATTTTTATGATTTTGATGCTTTTTAGTCTTAACTTTACCAAGTTCAAGATGGTAAGATAGAATTAACATCTTTTATTTATCACATCTTAAAGTTTAATCAATTAAACTTTTCAAGTTTCTCAACATGCAACACAAAAGATGATTGTGAGATCCTTACAACCATACATGTTAAAGTAATATTGGTTAATACAATCAAATCTTGAGTTAAGAGAGTAAAAACATAATATAATCTATAAAAAAACAACCACCTATTCTAAGGGTGAAATGAGGAAAAACTATAAAATATAAAGAAAGGAATAATTGAAAGAAAAGCCTAAATTAACTATTAATATGGTTATTATATAATGTATCATTGAATGAAGATACTTTAAGAGATATGCTTGTGATTATAGGAGTGACCATAAGCGTGGTGTGGCATGAAAAATAGGGAAACACATATAGAGTTTCTACTACATGTAGGTGAATCTACACCTACACTTTATAGTTAAATTCTATGATTTAATATGTTATGGATGTGAAATGTGAATGAATTAATATTAGATATTATATGAAGAATGAAAGTTTGCTTAATGGTGCTATTTCATATAGTATCCTGAATGTAAATTTATTAATGGTGAATGATCTTTCATGTGAATTATCAAGTGATAGAAGTATCATTGACATGAAAAATATGAGAAGTGTGATATGTGGCATTGACTAACATATATTTATTGTATGTTAGGATCCTGGGTAAAGGGATCACAATGCATCGACTAACATACATTTAATGTATGTTAGGATCCTAGGTAAGGGGATCACTACGCATTGACTAACATACATGTTGTGTATGTTAGGATCCTGGGTAAGGGGTTGTCATGTATTGATGCCTTCGGGATGGTGATGATACTAGTGAATTGGTATCGACAATGTGTTTAGCGGAAATTAGTTGTGGTTGATTTTATGGAATTTTGATTGGAAGTTGAAAATAGAATTTGAATAAATGTTTTCCCTTTTAAATGTTTTGGATATTTGTATTACTAAACTTAAAGTGATATTCATGTTTCAATAATATGTGTTTTGTTTTGGGACCATCGCATACATGCTAGGAGTTGATCTTAGATTTTGTTCACTTATTATTATCTAGTTATAGGGAGTAATTCTTGTATTTTGTAATATTAAAACATGTGGATAACTTAATCTGTATAATTATTATTTAAACTTGAATAAATTAACTTAACTATGTAATTCATATAATCATGTTCCATGTATGGGTCACTACTAGAAAAGGTGCCTGTTTGCAACGGAAAAAATCCGTTGCACAAATTGCAACGGGGATTATGTTTAGCAACGGATTTTCGGTTGCTAAACAAATTCGAAAATAAAAAAAAAACATGGGTTGCAATGGATTTGCCATTGCAAATTTAATTTGCAACGGAGATTCCGTTGCAATTTAAAACCATTTGCAACGGATTAACCGTTGCAAATGAAAATTACTATGCAATGGATTTTCCATTGCAATATAAATTTGCAATAGAAATTCCATTGCAATTTAAAATCATTTGCAACGGATTATCCGTTGCAAGTGAAAATTACTTTGCAACGGAAATTCTGTTGCAATTTAAAACCATTCGCAACGAATTATCCGTTGCCAATGAAAATTACTTTGCAACGGATTTGCCGTTGCAATCTAAAGTTGCAACAGAAATTCCGTTGCAAATGAAAATTGCTTTTCAAAAATCCTTTAAATACATGCAGCCGCCCATACATATTGTTTTAAAATATTTAAGTTAAGCGTCATTGTTCTTCTCTCTCAATTTTCAGCTCTGCATCATCGATCTTCACTTTGCCGGCTTTTGATGGTGTATTTCTCCGTGTATCTCTAGTAAGATTTTTATACTACTTGTTTTTTGAAAATATTTTCCTTTTTAATTGCAGGGGCTTTTGATGGTGTGCTCGAGCTTCTAATTAGATCTGGGAGCTTCTAATTAGATCTGGGAGAAGTCTCCCTGAGCCTGTCATGATATGTTAAGTTTAGTTCAGAATTCGATCGCATCTATTCACATGCAAGTGAATAGTAGAGATTGAATTAATTCACTCCTTCACTCCCTAGTGTTCATAGTGAATAGTAATTAATGAAGGAGAAGGAGAAGGTTTAGTTGGTTCTACCAGTGGTGGTGGCTTAAGGAATGTTGGTTCGTAGTGGTCGGGAGAGGTGTTAGAAAGTGCTACAATGGCTACTACTGTCGAAAGAAGAAGTGTGCTGTTGTTGATGATGGTGGAGAGGACTTATTACTACCTTTGGGGGTAGTTGTAACCCCCTCCCCCCATTTTCTCTCTTCCTTCCCCCCTCACTCTCCTTTCTCTCCGGCCACCCACCATAGCAGCAGCCCCTTTCCTCCCTTTTTTTCTCTCCTCTTAGCCAGCCACCACAGCAATAGCCCCCCACACCTTCTCCTCCATCTCCTCCCCGTGAGCCGTCACTCTCCTTCTTCCATAGTGACCGTCATCCAACCCCTACCTTTCCTCTCTCTTTTTTTTCTCTAACCACACCAGCAGCCCTCCTTTAACCAGTTGCACCCCCAATCATCCCTCTTCCTCTCCAGTCGCAGCCCATCTCCCCTCTCTTGCCCACTACTCTCATCCACGACCCATCCCTCTCCAGCTGCGTTGTCAACCACCACCAGCCCCCATGGTCTCGCTAATCTGCTCCTCTGCGTCCCTCTTCCTCACCAGACAACAGCCACAACCAACCACCCTCTACCTTTGGGTGTGATTGGTATTGCTTTTGCTTTTGTAGTTAAGGTTTTAAAAAAGCAGTTACATAAAAAACACTTTAGCTGTGGTTCAAAATAATTTTTAAAGTGTTTGATTAAAATTGTGGTTGAGTTTGAGGTTAATGACAAACAGTTTCAAGTGTTTGATTACCAAGTTTTTCATATTGATTTCAGTTTGTGAAATTACTTTAGAGTGTATATATATATATATATTGTTTTTTAAATATTTAATAATTATAATAATAAAATGTAATTAATAATTCAAGTAAATTAGACACTTGTTTTTATTCTTCCATCAAACTATAAATCATGTGAAAGCCTCTGCGATCCTGGAACAACATATAGTAAAATATCATCTGAAACAAAATTAGAAATTGCGAGACAAAAATTATATTGTGATCCCCTTCTAATATATTTATTTATATTGTAATTAATTTTTAGATTATTTTAATATTAAAAATATATTTTTATAAGAAAATATAATAAATAAAACAACAAAAAATTATAATACTAATTATAATTATTATATATTTATTCATTCTCTCTCTAATATAATACTAATTATAATTATCCCATCTATTCATTCTCTCTCCCAGGCCCCCTAGTAATTATAATTAGTATATATTTATTTATTCTTTAATTATCAGCGCCCCCCCTCACCAAACGCATAAAAAACAACAATTTGTTGTTTTTTGTGAATCACAAATTTAATAGATTGTTGAGGTGGGGTCCTCCTGCTTTTTTCAACAATCTATATTAACCAAACACTCAAAACACTCATTTTTTCTACACCACCGGTCACACCACACTCCCAAACACTCTCTTCCTCTCCTTCCCCATCCTTCAACGACAGCCTTGACCATGCACCCACGACAACACAACCCATCACCAGCCAACAGATCGGCCACTTGAAAGGAAGAAGAAGAAGAAGTAGTCGAGAAGGATAGACCCGAGATTTGTAGAAGAGAATGAAATTGGTTTTGTGCTTTTTGTGTTTGTCTTTGTTTTGCAGGTCGTCGTGAAGGCCATCACCGGTGAGAGAAAGAAGAGGAGGTTCATCCAACCCCCTGTCTTGTGTCTTCATTGGCGATGACATGTGGGCTGACGCGTCGCCAGTGATAGGGGCGCGTGGGCTGACGCGCCACCAGTGACCTGCGCTGTCACCACTGCTCTTGGTTTATGGCACTGTTCTCGAGGTCCAGTATTTTTGTAATTTTAGGTGTTTATGTATTTATTTGAATTTATATTGTATTTTTTTAAATACTAATTGTAAAATATAATGAAAAAGAAATGAAAAATATGTATGTGTGTGCATTTTATTTGTTCATTTATTTATGTTGTTTTGTTAAAAAAAAAGAACATAAAACTAATTTTTTTTTTTGCCTATGGCCAAAGCTTTATCTGAAAAATTAATCTAGATTTAATAACAGTTTTATAAATTTTGAGAATTTGGCCTATATTGAAATAAATCACGAAATTAGTTTATGAGAATTAATGATTAAATTCAGATAGTAAATGTCGGACCTACAAGTAGGCTAACATTTAAATATCTAGAAATGATCAAAAAATTCCCAGAGTTATTCTGAGCGGTGACCGATTTTTTCTGAATCGACCTATTTTGAAATAAATCGCGAAATTAATTGATGAGGATTAATGGTTAAATTCAGATAGTAAATGTCAAACCTACAAGTAACATTTAAATATCTAGAAATGATAAAAAATTCCCAGAATTATTCGAAACGGTGATCGATTTTTTCTGAATCGGCCTATTTTGAAATAAATTGTGTAATTAATTCATGAGGATTAATGGTTAAATTTAGATAGTAAATGTTGGACCTACAAGTAGACTGATATTTAAATATCTAGAAATAACCAAAGAAATTCTCAGTTATTCTGAGCGGTGACTGATTTTTTTTAATCGGAATATTTATTTTGGAAAAATTTCATCCACTCATCCACGATAGATGATCCTTTTAAGGCATCTACATGGATCTTTTTCCTAATATATTATTTGGGTTCATGAGCTCATAATAAAATTTCAAAAGTTAGATTTATTCACATGAATAAATACGGTCCATCAAAACATTGAAAATCACATCAAAATACACAATGCAGCTTACCTCAGGTAACCCGTACTAGGGGTGCTAATACCTTTCATTTACGCAACCAATCCCCTACCCTTGTATCTCTAACCAGACCAGTGCAACCGGGTTTTCTTAGCGACCCTCGACAGCTAGGTGTTGACTCCTCAACTCCTGACGAGACAAAACCCTCCCGAGATGCCGCTCGACGACATGCGACAGACTCAATGTGCATGTTGCAGGGTATTGGATTACTGTGCAGGGAATGGTGTGTTACAGTGCAGGAAATGGTGTATTGCAGGTATGGTAATAATGGTGGGTTGCAGGGCATGGCACAAGCATGGCTGTCGGCAAGGCCTTGACAGTCCCTTTTGAAATAACATTAAAAATACAAAAATATTGCAAGAATATTAAAAATTAAACAGTAAAAACAACGAGTTGAAACAAAAAGGAGTTTCAAACGGGAAAATTGGGAAGAACAATGTTTTTTATTCAATTTTGGCTTCTAATTTCTGCCCTTTAGACCATAGATTTCATCTCTATTTATTATTGGAGGAAGAGGGTAATCTAATCTATACTGGCATAAAACTTCAACCGTTGATTCAAAGCAAAACTATCCTAATTGTTGGTAGGTGTCATGAACCGCCACATTTGACAACTACAGTGGGCTGCCTAAGGTGTCACTCTTGGGGTTGAACCGATGCGCGTGTGGTGTCAATCCACAAAAACTGACCATATGCTAGCACAATGAAGAATCAGATGATCATTTTCACGCAAGGTTTGTCAAATTTGGTAAAGGATAAATGCATTAAATATGCCTGCAAATTTGGTACCACAACCTGATTTTTTTAGCGAAAATTTAGGAAAGAGTTGTTTTTTCTTCATTTTTCCGGTCATAGATGTCTCTTCTATTTATGTCTGGAGGAAGAATAATCCCAACTGTTGGATCAAAGTAGAAGTCATGAATTGCCAAATTTAATATTTAAGACAGACTACTTGAGTTGTTACTTTTAGGGTTGAACCGACCCGCGTGTGATATCAATCAATGAAAGTTGACCATAGCCTAGCATAGTGATCATTTTTGCACAAGGTTTGTCAAAATTTGGTGTAGGATACAGGCATTAAATATGCCTGCAAAGTTGATACCAAAACAAGATTTTTTTAGCAAAAATTTAGGGAAGAAAATGAAGTAACCATATGACGCGTCGTTCGACTCTTTTTTCTACCAAAGTTTAACTTAGTTCTTTATCTTTTGATGACTCTAATTTCATTGCACCCCCCCACCCTCCCAATTTCAATCAATTGACTTGGTAAAAAAATTAAATTTCATCTCTGAAAATCCTGATCTTCTCAATTTTGACAAGGAAACAAAGAGCTAGAAGGAATTAATTCTTATTGTTTACATTTATTTGAACTAACTCTTTCTTCAAACTAAGACTTTTCCAACAATGTACAACATAATTGTGGTTCTATTGTTTTTGCAAGCTATGATACAAATTCAATTCAAGTCTTAAACATCTTCATTATTTTCTTTCCTTAGGATAAGAATAGCCTGACTAATTAAAATATTAATGTAAAAATTAAAAATTAATTAAAGAAAAAGTTTAGCAACATGCAACATAAATTTGTAATTACTTGATGACATAAGGTCTTTAAATTCCATTGAGTTGTTGAAGAAGTGTATTTGGGTAGACTAGTGGACAACTTCTAAAAAAAAACACATGTTTTTTTCAAAGAAATTAAACAAGAAATAAATTAAACATGACCTATGTCTCAAATTTTGTTAGGATGCACATCTAGGCTAATGATAAAACAACTCCTAAGAGTGTTATCATAAGCATATCAATATTGCTAAATTGGTTAATATCCTAGAACCATATGATAAATGTTAAAAGAGCAAGGCCTAGATGACATCACAAAAGAGGGTAAACATAACCGACAAACAGAATAGAAACAACAATTATACTATAAAGGAAAATCAAAATGAAAGTGATCATCCAGGAACCACAATGTGAAAAGCATTAACTAAGAGACAAATAAAATTGAACTTGGTCTACTAAAGCAATTTCATCCACAAACTTAGTAACAATCAGCATAAAAGTTAAAAGTGACCCCCAACTAACATCAATGGATGAAAAATCCAACCTAATGAAAAAAAACAACAAGTACGGCCTCACTTCAAAGCCTAGGATGCACAACAAAATACAGAAAAATCCTTTAAAAGCAAAAAACAAAACCCAAAAAAAAAAGCAACACTTAACAATTCCATCCACAAACTCAGCAACCATCAACACAAAAGTTAAAAGTGATCCCTAACTAAGAGACAAACGAAGTTGAACTTGGTCTACTGAAGCAATTTCATACACAAACTTAGCAACAATCAACATAAAAGTTAAAAGTGATCCCTACTTAAGAGCAATGGATGAGAAAACCAACCCCATGGAAAAAAATAGCAAAAATGTGGCCTCACCTAGCAACCTAGGATGCCCAACAAAACAGAGAATCATCCTTTAAATGCAAAAAAAAACCCAAGAAAAGAATGTAATAACACTGCGATTCCATTCAGAAACTCAACAACTATCAGCACAAAAGGTAAAAACTAATCCCCAACAAAGAGGCAAACGAAATTGAACTTAGTATGCTAAAACAATTTCACCCACAAACTCAACAACCATCAACATAAAAGGAAAAAGTGATCCCCAACTAACAACAATGTATGAAAAACAAACTCAATGGAAAAACAACAAATGTGACCTCAATTAGCAGCCTTGGATGCGCAACAAAAGAGAGAACCATCTTTTAAATGCAAAAAATAGCCCCAAAAAAGAAAGCAACAACATATAGCAATTCCAACCACAAATCAGCAACCATCAACACAAAAGTTAAAAGTGATCCTCAACTAAGAGGCAAACAAAATTGAACTTGATTGTTGCTAAGATCTCACCCACAAACTTAGAAACAATCAACGTAAAAGTTAAAAGTGATCCCCAACTAATACCAATGGATGATAAATCCAACCCAATGGAAAAAAAAAGCAAACGTGGCCACACTTTATAGCCTATGATGCATAAAATAACAAAGAAACATCCTTTTAATTCAAAAAATACCCAAAAAAAGAAAACAACAACACATAGCAATTCCATCCACAAACTCAGAAACCATCAACACAAATGTTAAAAGTGATCCCTAATTAAGAGGCAAACGAAATTGAACTTGGTCTATTGAAGCAATTTCATCCCCACACTCAGGAACCATCAACATAAAAGTTAAAAGTGATCTCTAACTAACAACAATGGATGAAAAAAGTAGCAAATGTAGCCTAGGATGCACAACAAAACAGAGAATAATCATTTAAAAGAAAAAAGCAAAACCAAAAATGGAAAGCAACAACACAGAAAAAACAACAAAAAGCAACCTGGACATGGTAAAATAAATAAAGCATTTTGGAAAGAAAAGAAAACCTCCAAGTAAAAGCGGTACTAGCTAGAAGCAACAGACAAAAAAACACTAGGTTAAAGTAGAATAACCACAAGAAAAGAGTAACTAAGTAAAAAAAGCTAAAAAACCGAAGGGATGGTGCAACAGAAATTATGAGAGATGGTTAGTAAAAAAACCGATTACACCCCGAAACAACCTAATAAACTCTCTCAGCACTCAATCACATTTATGCCTGGAATTTTCATAAGAAAATATCATCATAATCTCATTTCAATGCATTCCATCTTATAGGAAAAGAAAGGAGATAATGACAAAACAATGACAACATAGAAACCTAAACAATTCCAATCGCAAACTCATCAACCATCAACATAAGAGGGGCAATAATCCCTAACTATTAGAAAAAAAAAGTGTTGCAATCATAGAAAATAAAGGTAATTCTAGGAGCTTCATATGTTTTATCACAAGATACTAGTTAAAATCTCTTTATTAGATAAGATATTAGCTTACTGTGAATAACAAAACCTTAAGTTAGCAATAGTAATTTCAAGAATTAAATAGTAATAACTGAAGAACTGCAAGCTAGCTGAAGAAATTGGAATTCAAATTCATGCATTTGAAGCCAAACATGATATTACAAAAGTTAAAAGTGATCCCCATATAAGAGGCAAACAAAATTGAACTTGATCTACTAAAGCAATCTCATTCATGTCAAACCTGAAACCCATCCCCGAATATAATCAATTCTTTGGTGATATTTTAAGCTCTACAAACAAACCCATGAACTATGTAGATTTGTTAATTAAATCTAAAATGAAAAAGAAAATTCCATCTAGATCACAATTTCATAAATTCCTTTCATGTTCCATGAGTTATTTTTTATTAAATCTCATTTGAAAATGATTTGAAAAAACAAATGACTTGGAGATTGACCAAGGTTAGTTTGTTAGAGAATCCACATTCATATTTTCTATTTTTAAGCTAAAATTTAACTAACATAACTCAAAAGATATTTTGGCTAGCTCCGTAAAAATTATCATCAAATCCATGCTCTCTACCACGGAGTCATGCACAGTTTATTATTACCTTTTGAAATAATTGAAATTCAAAAACTATAACAACTATATTTTACAGGGTATATTTCAACACTATATCCTCGAATTATAGACAAATTAAGCCAATAAATTTAGCAAAAATATTAAATGTTGCATCATTTGCAATTAACACGTGGAAAACATGTCAAGCCATGAGATGTAGAAAAAAATCTAGGACGGGGAAGAAGACAAATAGTTTATGAAATATCAACACCATGACACAACTCTAATAGCAAGAAAAATGCAATGTCAATGAAAGATGTTAAGCGTGATCACAAATCTACTTTTCTTATCCAACATCCATAAAATTCTCTTAAGCCAACATTACAAAAACAATATTTTTTTGATATAGCTTACGAAAAAAACATTTCAAATCAACCATGTGGATCAAATTTAAGTTTGACGTAACAAATGCAGAAAGTCAAAAAGAGAAGTGGGAAGTTGGACATCACCTTAAAAAGTGAACAAGATACCCATTCCAATAATAGGA
>JAPFFL010000099.1:2500-5000 GCA_029228465.1 Salix viminalis
AAAAATTAATATAAGTATTCTTAAATATATTTAATATAATAATATAATGAATAAATCTTATAAAAAAAAACTTTCTCTTTGAAGTTAAATTTATATTTTAGACTCTTTTTTTTTCCTTTTCAGAAACTGTAACCTTTTTTCCACATGTATTTTTTATTTTTCAGTGTCCAAGTCAGTTGTTCTTTTTTTACCGGGTTTCTTTTTTTGTTTGTTTTTTTTTACCAAAGTATCCGTGACAACAAATTTCTAATAGATCATTTAACCTTCTTAGCAAATTTTCTAATAAATTTTATCAAAAGTTTTTTAGTAATAACAATATTCAATCATATTATGGTTGAAAAAAACTATTTTTAACAGACTTTATCAATTACAATTATACTAATTAAATATTAAAATAATAAAATACAATATTTATAAAATCAATCAATTTTTTACATAGATTAAAAAGCCCAGTAAAGCGGGCAAATCAACTCGTACAAACTAATATGACACATTTAAGTTTTAAAAGAACGGACATGAAACGGGAGGCAACGAGAGAGAGAAATTGGAGGAGAAGAAAAATAGTGTATTAGAGCCACATTGTTGGTCTTCTATTGACACGTCCTATCACTTGGAAGAGCTTAATGTGATGTTTTCAATGTCTCTGATGAAGTCATCTCATTGCCACCGTGAGGCGGGAGCTGACCAACCCTTTTATTTTTAAATAGTATTTTATATTTATTAAAATACAAAATTTATCCTGGTTAATTTGATTATAATTTTAAAAAACAAAATGAAAGTATGAAAAAAAAAACTTTGGGTAACGGTGCCAATGTTTTAAGAAGTAAAAAAGAAAACATTAGATACTATTTGATATATATTTTTTTTGTTTTTAAAGTAATTTAATGTATTCATTAGATTCATTAGACTCTATTTGATATATTATATTTTTTTAATTAGATTTGTTTTTAAACTTTAGATACCTTTGTGCTTAAAATGATTAATTATTCTAATAATAATCGATAGATGGCAGGAGTGATCATTTTCAATTTTTATCTACAGAAACGATAAAATAAAGAAAATCAAGAAACAAAACCAAAACCGGTTTAAAGCGATTGAGTTCGGTTCAGATTTTTAACTAAAAAACTAAATTATAATTTCAGTTTTTTCAGGTTTTTTGTTTTAACTTTAACCGAATTTTTTCCTTTTTTCATTTCATCAAATATATAATCAGATAAAAAACTTTAAAACGAACCGGAAAAAAAAATATAGCATTTTTTTTATTGGAATCGGTTTGGTTTCAGTTTACCTGTTATATCTTTAAAATCAAAACCAAACCGGATCAAAAGTTTTTTTTTTAAATCTAATTAGTTTAATGATTCTATTTTTTTTGCCGGTTTTTTTCTTCTTTCAATTTAATAAGTTTTCAGTGTCATTTTACTCAACCCTTAATAGATGGATATGGACATAAGAAGTCCAGAAAAGCTAAGATCACTTGACACGTTTCATAATCTAAAATAATAGCGAGTAATTTGATGCCCGCTAGCCCAGCGGTCTAACAACCCAGCCTGAACCCACGCGCATCCTCAGCACTGCGTGGCGGCAGATCTAAAGCGCTAAAGGTGAGGATCTAATTGGATATTATTCACTCTACGAGTATGTTAAAAGTATTAACAAATAACTAAAACAAAACGGAGAAAGGAATAGTAAATATTGTTCACCTATACTCATTCGTAATGTGGACGCGAGCTTTGTCCTCCGTGCGTCGCAGGTGCACGTCCATCCTTTTTTTTTTGTTTTTTCCGCCTATGAACAGTGTTTTACCGATTTCGTCCCCGATAATAAGACAAAAACACGGTTTACGCTGAGGGGCACAGGTGTAATTGACCACGTACGGACCGGTCCGCCGGAACTCTTTTTTTTTTAATATTTTTGAAAATGTGTAATGACGTTCGTAGCCCCCGAAACGACAAAATCTATCAATTCGGATCAAGGGTGGTTTAGTAATGGACCACGACGTTCTCGTGCCCTTTGCGTCGGCATTTGTCAGCCGAGCGTACTGGTAGCGTCGGGCGCGTTCGTGACCCCGGTTGATTCAGGCGGCGCGTGCGGCTTCATAAGGCGGTGAAAATTTTTCCTCCGCCGGTCAAGACGATTCGCAACTCTTCCCTAAATCGCATGGAGTGGCGCGTGCGGTTCAAATATGGACGTGTAGGCTCAAATAGTCGGTTGAACGTTTATGTTCTCTTTTCTCTCTCCTCAGCGCTGGAATCAATATCAGTCCCCCGAGTTATTGTGCATGCATTTCAGTCCCTTGGCTTTTGTTTGATTTTTGTAATCCAAGTTTCGAATTCTTTCACTTTCGTCCTTGCATTCAAATTGATATATATGCAATTTGCATGTCAGTCCTTCTTCTTTTAATTTTTCGGTTTTCTATTAGATCCCTTAATTTATTTAGTGCAACAGGTTATATTGTTTTCAATTTTGTCCCTCATTTCAAATAATTAATAATAATAATAAT
>JAPFFL010000099.1:10000-11542 GCA_029228465.1 Salix viminalis
ACTCTTTGAATTTTTTAATAATTTATGCAATGGCTAAATATGAGTTTAGCCCCTAATAAGACAAATTCACTGGCTGAGGAACAGGGGTGGAACGGTAATTGTCCATGTATTTTTTTGTTTTTTTTTCTTTTTACTGTCGGCGCGTGCGTCACACACGGCCGACAGTATTCCGCCCCACGCCCTATTCAAGTGGCACGTGTGTGGTGCTGGAGTCGCCGGAAATGAGCTACCGGCGTCTCACTCGATGAGCCGCCGCATGGTCTTCCTCCCGGTACGGCGCGTTTGTCACTCCGACGTCCGTGGAAGCGGCGGCGGCCGGTTAAAGCCGCTGCAACCGTTTCTCTCTCTCCTGCACGTCAAAGTGCAGGAGAGTCCCCCGGGTTTTATTCTTTTTCATTCCGGTCCCTAGACTTTTAATTTCGTTTTTGGTCCTTATTTTGATTATATAAGTTTTGATTTAGTTTGATTGGGTCCTTCAATTGAAATTAAGTTAATGTTTCGATCCTCCTTCTTTTAATTTCTGGATTGGGTTGAAATAACTCAATAAATTCGGTACAAGAGTTTCAATTTTTACAAGTTCATCCTTTGATTGAAATTGATAATAAATTTTATTTTCATTTCGGTCCTTATACTTTTAATTTTGGATTTTAATCCCTTAATTTTTGATTTTCCTTTTGGACCCTATACTTTTAATGTTTTTTTTTAATCCCTTGATTTTTTTTTTTATGATTTAAATTTTCTTAAAGTTTTTATGGTTTTTTTTGTCTTTCATTTATTTTATTTTTTTCATTATTAACACAACAACAACAACAACAACAACAACAACAACAACAACAATAATAATTTAATTGTTTTTCTTGCTTACTCTTTTGTAAATGTTTTTGAGGGTTTTTTTTTCTCAGAACAATTTGATTGTTTTTATTGTGTTGACAATGATAACAATGATAATTTTCAGTTTTTATTTTTTTTCAATTTCTTTTTTCTTTCTTTCATTTATAATAATAATAATAATAATAATAATAATAATAATAATAATAATAATAATAATATTTTAATTGTTTTTCTTGCTTGCTATTTTGTTGATGCTTTGTATTTTTTTCTCTCGGTATAATTTGATAATTTTTATTGTTTTCATACTAACGTTAATAATAATTTTTGATGTTAAGACTCCGATGTTGCTATTGTTATAATATTTTAAATTAATATTGCTTATTTTTCCCCTTTATTTTTTTTTATTATTTTTATTTGCTCTTGCTATTAAATGATTTTTATAATTTTGCTATCTGCACAATAATGATTTTAGTAATTATATTTTTTTTTCTTATCATAATATTTTTCTCTTTTTTTTAATGTTACTTTGCGCTCTTTTGTGATCTTTTATGACGCAATACCTATATTCTAAAAGATGTAATCTATGCTTGCGTAACAAACTCTACTCAAAATTTTATACATTTTATCTCCTAATCTATAACTTTTATTTACTTATATCATATAAATTTATCGTTGTGAATTTAATTATGTTAAATTATATACACAAAAATA
>JAPFFL010000100.1:0-11502 GCA_029228465.1 Salix viminalis
AATAAAATTAATCATTTTAAATAAAAAATCATTTTTTAAAAACAAATCATTTTTTTTCAAAAATAATTTTAAAACACAATCAGGAATTTAGTTTATTTCAAGGATATATATATATATTAGCCATGGCACCCGCGCCTCGTCAC
Source organism: Salix viminalis (assembly GCA_029228465.1). Classification (NCBI taxonomy): domain Eukaryota; kingdom Viridiplantae; phylum Streptophyta; class Magnoliopsida; order Malpighiales; family Salicaceae; genus Salix; species Salix viminalis. The sequence continues at coordinate 144 of JAPFFL010000100.1, forward strand.
GGCCGGAACTATTTTTTTTTAACGCAAAAAAATATTAATTATGTGTGATTTTTTTATTATAATATAAATTTGGATAAAATAATAAATCTGTGCAGAAATCTTGTGAAGTGCAGGTTTTTTTTCAAAAATATATGAATTTTAAATGAATATAAATTTATCTGTTTGGGAGGTTTCAATCAAATAACCAATATAAAATTATCATTATCAATAAAAAAAAAAAGCAAGAAAAATCAGATATCTGAATTATTGAATACATTGTGTTAAGATTAATTTATTTTATAATTCAATTTAAATTAAACACAACAAACAAAATATAAATTATGAAAGAACATGCATTAATCAAATAACAAAAATAAGTAGTTAATTTTCTATCTCCAAAAAGAAGAAAATATAAATTAAAAATTCATCCCCACGTTACTGTCATTGTCATCACTATAACAGTTAAAATTATTATCAATATTACTGTCCAGATAGTGAAAATCATTAAATTGACCCGAATAATTTCAAAAAAGTAGAATATTTTGTCAAAAAACAATAAAAAAAAATAATCACTATAATTATCATAATTATTGTGTAAACAATAAAATGATAAAATCATCTGATCCAAAAATCAGATAGAAATAATAGAAAACAAAAAAAAGAACAAAAAGAAAAATATAGCAATATTAATTTTAAAATGATCATCAATATAAATTAAATTTTTAGAATTGAACTGAATAAAAATAAAACGTCAATAAAAAATATAATGACAAAAATTCAAAACAAAATTCAAAAGTTTAAATGAATGCATATGGACAAAAAATAAACACTCTTTAAGTAAGATAGAAAAAAAGAAAGGAATCAATACTAAATAAAAAATTAAAAGAATAAGTGCCAAATAATAATCAATATATATATATATATATATATATATATATATATATATATATATATATATATATGTATATAATTCCAATTAAATGACAAAACTGCAACAAATCAAAACCTTGGGACCGAAAAATAATAAAGAAATTTTAAAAAATAAAATACAGTGTGACCGACATAAATTAAAATTTTAGAACAGCATGTATAAAAAATAAAATGAAAAAATAAATACAAAATCTAAAAGCACAAATACATAAAATAAAGACATTTTTTTGTCCAAAAAAGAACAAAAAACACCAATATATATATATATATATATATATATATATATATATATATATATATATATATATATATATATATATCAACCCATTTCCTTTTGTTATGGCGCGGGAAACACACTGAAAAAACAAATAATATATATATAAGTGGAAAAGGAAAAAAAATATAACCAGTAAAAAAAAACAATTCATGGAAAAATTGAAAAAAATAATTAGAAAAAAAAAACATAATAAAAAAAAGCAAGAGAGAAAAGAAAGAAACGAAAAAAAAGGAGAAAAAATAATTAGAAAAAAAACAAAATAAAACGTAATTAGAAAGAAAAAAAAGCAACCATTTCCTTTTGTCATGGCGCGGGAAAAATACTGTGGATTGCTACAGTGTTTTTCCCGCGCCCTTTATATTGTAGGTAATATATATATATATATATATAAAAGTGGAAAAGGAAAAAAAATATAACCAGCCAAAAAAACAATTCATGGAAAAATTGAAAAAAATAATTAGAAAAAAAACGTAATAAAAAAAAGCAAGAGAGAAAAGAAAGAAACGAAAAAAAGGAAAAAAGAAAACAAAAGAAAACGTAATTAGAAAGAAAAAAAGCCAAAAAAAAAAACAAAATGAAAACCCATTTCCTTTTGTCATGGCGCGGGAAAAATATTGTGGATTGCTACAGTGTTTTTCCCACGCTTTTTATATTATAGGTAATACTGATAGAATACAGTAGCCATTGATATGAGTAGCCACACACAAGTATTTCCCTTAGCCTATATATAAGAGGTATTAGTATTTTGTGTGTAACAAAACAGTAACAATATATAGAGAATTTTGAATTTCAGAGTTTTCCCTCTCTTTCTCTCTTCATCTTCTTCCTCTGATTCACGAGGACTATTATCCTCTTCTAATCTCCACATGGTATCAGAGCTAAAAATGCTCACGCAGACCATATAAACTCATTGCTTCCGCGATCAAGCTTATTAAAGCAGCAATTCAAATTCTCTTCAAAAATTTTCTTTTCTCTTCAAGCTACCACTGATTTTATCAAGTGGGTAATCAAAGAAACTTGTCAAGTTCTCAATCTTGCAGTCATGGTTACAGCAGCTCAACTTCAGATTTTGCAATCCCCAATTACCGCTCTAATTTCAACTATTTCTACTTCCGTGAATGTGAAGCTCGACGATACAAACTACCTCAACTGGCATTTTCAAATTTGCTTGCTACTGGAGAGCAATGGAATCTATGGGTTTGTGGATGGCACTCATCCTTGTCCCTCGTCTGTCACAGTGGATGAATGTGGTACACATAATTCTCCTTCTTCCTCTTCAATTGACTGTGATGATATTTTGATTTGGAAATTACATGATAGAGCTCTTATGCAATTAATCACTGCCACACTGTCTCCGATTGCAATGTCTTGTGCTATTGGTAGTGTTAGTTCTAGAGACTTATGGAATCGACTGATTGAGCAATTTTCCATAGTATCTAAGACTAGTATTTTTCAAATGAAGACCAATCTTCAGAATATTAAGAAAGGTGCAGATACAATTAGCCAATATCTCCTTAAGATCAAAGAAGCTAGGGACTACTTAACTGCTGCTGGTGTACACTTTGCAGATAAAGATATCATAATTTTGGCATTGAATGGACTTCCCTTAGAATATAACACTTTTCGGTGTGTCATTAGAGGCCGAGAGAGTGTTATTGCATTAAGAGAGTTTAGGTCTCAATTACTTGCTGAAGAGAAAATTGTGGAAACAATCGTTCCTGAAACTCATAATTATCTTACTGGCATGCATACCTCAAAATCTGCTATGTCTCATCCATCGTTTGGTCAGCAGCATAATAGAGTTCATGCATATAACTCTTATGACAATGGGGGATACAAGCCTTTCAATAGAAACAGAGGCAAGAGTAGATATGTTCAAGGCTTTCGACATATGAATTCCAGACCTCAATTCCCTGTTAAATCATCTAATCTGCAACATATGACCTCTGCTGTGTCCAACATGATTGTGTGTCAACTGTGTAACCGAGAGGGTCATCTTGCCCCTACTTGTGATTCTAGAAGGGATGAGAAAAATGGTTGCACCATTTGTGGTAGAACAAACCATACCACATGGTATTGTTTCTACAATGATCGAGGCCCCAATTTCAGTGGTTCTACCAATTTCAATGGAGTTCAGTTCAGTGCTCCTTCGCATGGTATGTCCAGTGGTCCTTCGCATGGTATGTCCAGTGGTCCTTCGCATTCCATGCAAGCTTTAAATACATTTGTGCATCCATCTACATCCTCTTCGCAGTTATGGATGTCTGATTCTAGAGTTCCATCCCCAATGCATGCAATGAATACAGTGGTGCATCCCTCTCCATCTTCTTCTCAGGTGTGGCTGGCTGATTCTGGTGCCACACACCATATGACCTCTGATCTTCATAACCTGTCTCAGGCTGCTCCTTTCCCTGTCAATGACTCTGTGCAGACCGCAAATGGAGAAGGTCTGTTGGTTTCTCATGTTGGGGATGCTGTGGTTCGCACAAAGCCGGCTCCACTTACACTGAACTCAGTTCTTTATGTTCCACAGTTAGCACAAAATCTTTTGTCTGTACATAAATTGTGTTTGGACAATAATTTCGGCTAATTTTTGATGCTTGGTGTTTTTGGATACAGGACAAGGCCACAGGGAGACTAATCTTCAAAGGTTACAGTAGTAATGGACTCTATCCTTTGCTATTTGGTTCTCAAACTAGTTCCAGTTTGTCTACTCTCCATTCCCAGCCTCACGCTTATTTGGGTCAAATTGTTCTCTCTTCTACCTGGCACAGTAGGTTAGGGCATCCTACAAATAAAATAGTTACTTTGATATTAAGCAAAGCTGCTGTCAAATGTCCTGTTGATTCCAATTCTAGCATGTGTCATAGCTGCCTTCATGGCAAATTTACTAAGCTTCCTTTTCATTCTAGTTCCACTAAGTCTGTAATTCCTTTTCAAATTGTTCATAGTGATGTGTGGGGGCCTTCTCCTTGTATATCTCTTGATGGATATAGATATTATGTGACATTTATTGATGAATGTTCACGGTATTGTTGGTTATTTCCATTGATAAATAAGAGTGATGTTTGTTCTGTGTTTATTGCTTTTTATCAATATGTTCAAACACAGTTTTCATATTCTATTCAAATTCTTCAAAGTGATGGAGGTGGAGAATATATTGGTAAATCCTTTCAACTATTTCTCAATACTAAAGGAATTGTGCATCACAAATCTTGTCCCTATACTCCTGAACAGAATGGCCTTGCTGAATGCAAGCATCGTCACTTAGTTGAAACAACCATTACCTTACTTCATCAAGCAAAAATGCCTTCCCTTTTCTGGTCTTATGCCATTCATACAGCTGTATATCTAATTAACAGAATGCCTTCCCCAATATTGCATAGCACATCACCATATGAACTGCTCTTCAAATCAGCCCCTACTATTACCTATTTGTGAATTTTTGGTTGCGCTTGTTTTCCATTCTTGCGTCCCTATAATACCAATAAACTTCAATCTAAGACAATCATGTGTGTTTTCTTAGGCTATGCATCCAACTACAAGGGATATGTATGCTATGATGTTCTTGCCAAACGCACATATGTTTCACGGCATGTAGTGTTTAATGAACACCTCTTTCCCTATACTGCACTAATATCCAGTTCTAAGTCTTCTACAACACAAGCTGCCTCACCTCTTATCATGCCTATCATTAATCGTGATAATATTGTTGTTATGCCATCTCCTGCTCACTGTCATTCTAGTCCTGTCTCCTCAAATTTGTCACCTTCTGGGTCCATTGCTACTGCTCCTTTACATAATTCTTCTCAACCTGTGGACCTTCAGTCCAGTTTTGATAGAACATCATTGCATGGTGCATCATCTGGTGATCAGTCTGAGGCCATCCCTGTGGTGATGCAAATTCCCATTATGAATTTGCATCCCATGCAAACTCGCAGCAAGAGTGGTATTAGCAAGAGAAAGGTTTGTCTTCTTTCAGTTAAAGATCCTTCCCCTATTGATCTATCTTTGGTTGAGCCATCAGGTTACAAGGCTGCTATGAAGAATCCTTCTTGGCATCAGGCTATACAAGATGAGATTGATGCTCTTCACTCACAGGGCACCTGGTCCTTAGTATTCTTACCTTCTCATAAGAATCTAGTTGGGTGTAAGTGGGTCTTTAAACTGAAGAAGAATGCTGATGGCTCGGTTGCAAGGCATAAAGTCAGGTTAGTGGCACAAGGGTTCAGTCAAGAACCTGGACTTGATTATGGTGAAACATTCAGTCCAGTAGTTAAGCCAACTACGGTTAGAATTGTTCTATCTCTTGCAGTGCAGTTTGGTTGGGTATTAAGACAACTTGATATAAAGAATGCATTCTTGCATGGTATTTTGCAAGAGGAAGTTTTTATGGCACAGCCACCTGGATTTGCTGATACAAGGCATCCCGAATTGGTTTGTAAGCTTCACAAATCACTTTATGGACTCAAGCAGGCACCCCGTGCTTGGAATGATAGGTTCACATCATTCTTGCCATCATTGGGTTTTAATCACACATACTCTGACTCTTCATTATTTGTCAAAAATCTTGCTGCTGGTATTGTGGTTTTATTGGTGTATGTAGATGATATAATAATTACTGGAAGTGATTCATGTGCTGTTGGAGAAGTTATTAATGCTTTAACTGCTGAGTTTGATGTTAAGGATTTAGGTTGCTTGCATTACTTCTTAGGAATTCAGATTACAAACACTGCTAATGCCATGATTTTGTCTCAATCTCGGTATATACAAGAACTGCTGCTCAAGACAGATATGCAGGCTGCTAAACCATGTGCAACACCATGTCTTCCATATCAACGTTTGCTGAAGAATGATGGTGTTTTATTTGATAATCCAACCCTGTATAGAAGCATTGTGGGAGCTTTACAATATCTCACATTCACCAGGCCTGATGTTGCTTTCTCGGTTCATCAGGTTTGTCAGTTCATGCAACAGCCTATGGTTGCACATTTCACAGCAGTCAAAAGGATACTTAGGTATCTTAAGGGCACTTTGCATTTTGGAATCAGTTATACCAAGGGTTCCTTGGATTTAACAGCCTATAGTGACGCCGATTGGGCAGGTGATCCTAATGATCGAAGATCAACTACTGGGCAGATTGTGTTTCTGGGATCAAATCCCATTTCTTGGTCATCCAAAAAGCAGCAAACTGTCTCCAGGTCTTCAACAGAGGCTGAATATCGAGCTCTATCTTCTACTTCAGCTGAGATTGATTGGGTTAAGCAATTGCTTGAGTTTCTTGGTGTATCAATTTCACAGCCTCCTGTCTTGTACTGCGTCAATCTCTCAGCAATAGCTCTCTCCTTTAATCCTGTCAATCACCAGCGCACCAAGCACATTGAGATTGATGTGCATTTTGTGCGTGAAAGAGTTGCTGCCAACCAGTTAATTGTTCAATTTGTCTCATCTCAGGAGCAATTTGCAGACATCCTCACCAAGGGCTTAAGCTCTCCTTTGTTTCACACTCACTGCCGCAACCTTATGCTTGGTTTCTTCAAGCCAGAGGTTGAGGGGGGATGATAGAATACAGTAGCCATTGATATGAGTAGCCACACACAAGTATTTCTCTTAGCCTATATATAAGAGGCATTAGTATTTTGTGTGTAACAAAACAGTAACAATATATAGAGAATTTGGAATTTCAGAGTTTTCCCTCTCTTTCTCTCTTCATCTTCTTCCTCTGATTCACGAGGACTATTATCCTCTTCTAATCTCCACAAATACGAGCGGTATACCCGTGCGATGCGGCGGTTTTTTTTTATCTATGTAGAAAATTGATTGCTTTTATATGTATTGTATTTTATTTTTTTAATATTTAGTTAGTATAATTATATTTAAGAATACTGATATGAAATTTTGTCCTTCAAAAAATCCAAAGTCATTTTTTCTCTCTCTCAATATATTTTTAGGCGATAATATTCAATAAATATCAGACATATTAGAAATAAAAATATTGTAATTTGTTTTTAAAACATAAACTTCATTTTTTTTGTGCTATAATTATTTATTTGTCGTCTAAAAAGAAATGTTTAATAGAAACGGGAAGTGACTTGTATATTTTTTAATTTGACTTGTAGATAATGCAGGTAAATTTGTCAACATTTTTTTTTGAGATGTTTTTTTTCCCCAGTAATATTAGATTTAAAATATTAAAAATGAAAACATTGGATATTCTTGTAAAGAAATAAACCTAAATAAAAGAGCACAAAATTAAATTTTGAAGCCAATATTTTTTTTATATAAGATTTATTAATTATATTATTATATTAAATATTTTTTAAAAAATATGATATGAATTTCTGTCCTTCAAAAAATCCTAGGTCATTTTTCCTCTCTCTCAATATATTTTTAGGCGATAATATTCAATAAATATTTAAACATATAATTAGTTTTATATATTTTAATTTGACATAAATATACAAATATATAATTAATTTGACATAATTTCAATAATATATTGAATTTAAAGGATAATCTTAGGCTATTTTGTTCTCTCTCTATATATTCTTAGGCGATAATATTCAATAAATATTAGAACATATAATTGGTTTCACATATTTTAATTTGACATAAATACACAAAAATTATAATTAAAAAATCAAAACATTGCAAATTTATTTCAAGAAATAAACGTAAATAAAAGAGCACAAAATTTAATTTTGAAGCCATTTTTATTTTATTTTATAGGATTTATTCATCATATTATTATATTAAATGTATTTAAGAATACTGATATGAATTTATGTCGTTAAAAAAATCCTAGGTCATTTTCCCTCTCCCTTTATATATTTTTAGGCAATAATATTCAATAAATATTTGAACATAATATTAGTTTTACATACTTTAATTTGACATAAATATACAAATATAATAATAATACGTGCGGCTATTCTGGAACAGTGTAATCGAAACGGGAAGTGGCTCGCATATTTTTGGATTGTAGATAACGTAGGTAAATTTGTTTGCCTTTTGTTTTTTTGAGTTGTATTTTTTCCCAGTAATATTAGATTTGCAATATTAAAAATCAAAATACATTAATTTTTTTTCAAGAAATAAACTTGAACAAATGAGCACAAATTAAAATTTTGGAGCCAATTTTTTTATTTTATAAGATTTATTCATCATATTATTATACTACATGTATTTAAGAATACTGATATTAATTTTTTTTCTTCAAAAAATCTGTTGTCTTTTTTTTCTCTCTGTATATATTTTTAGACGATAATATTCAATAAATATTTAAACATATAATCAGTTTAACATACTTTAATTTGATATATATATACAAATATATAATTAATTTTACACACTTTCAATCAGATATTTTTTTTTTATTATTAGGCGATAATATTGAATAAATATTCAAACAATTAAATTATTATTATTAAATTTTTTTTAATTATTATTATTATTATTATTATTATTATTATTATTATTATTATTATTATTATCATTCTCATTCTTCTTCTTCTTCTTCTTCTTCTTCTTCTTCTTCTTCTTCTTCTTCTTATTATTATTATTATTATTATTATTATTATTATTATTATTATTAGCATTTAAAAAAGATTTGTGAATTTTATTTTAAATAAAAATTAATTTTCAAATGATTATTACCAGGAATAAAATTTGAAGACCAAATAAAAAGAAACCCTAACAAAAGAAAAGATAAAAGAAATACTCAAAACCAAATAAAAAAAAATACATACATAAACTTGTACAATAATATGGAATAATGCATAAATATATAAATAATAATAAAGGAAATCAATTTCAATAAAACAATTAAAAACATAAGGACCAAAATAAAAATAAAAGATATTATTGATTTAAAGTGAAGGATTAATTTGACAATTATTCATACTTTTGTACCAAAAATATTAAAAGATTTAAAAGAAAAACAATTTAAAAGAAGAGGGACTGAAATTAAAGTGCAATATATATTGAATTTGAAATGAAGGACAAAATTGAAAACAATAAAACCTGCTGCACTAAAACAATTAAGGGATTAAATAGAAAACCAAAAAATTCAAAGAAGAAGGACTTAGATGCAAACTGCCTATATATCAATTTGAATTAAAGGACGAAATTGCAAGCAATTGAAACTTCTATTACAGAAATCAAACAAAAGCCAAGGGACTGAAATGCATCAACAATAAACCTGGGGGACTGAATTTGAATTCGGCGCTGAGGAGAGAGAAAAGAGCACATAAACATTCAACCGGCTATATGAGCCTCTAAGTTGATCATTTTAAGGCACGCACCACTCCATGAGATCCAGGGAAGGGTTGCGAGTCGATTAAACCGGCGACGGAAAAATTTCCACCGCCGTATGAAGCCGCACGCGCCGCCTGAATAGATCGCGGGAAAAAAAAAGCGTCTGCGCGATGCGTGCATGGATGACCGGCAGAGTCGACGACGGGGAATAGTGACGTAGGAGTCAATTACTAAAACGCCCATGATGCTAATGCCTGGACTTTGTCGTTTCGGGGGCTACATACGTAATAACACATTTTAAAAATATTAAAAAAAAAAATATGCGCGGCGGACCGGACAGAACCGGACCGGTCCATACGTGGTCAATTACACCCGTGCCCCTCAGCGTAAACCGTGTTTTTGTCTTATTATCGGAGGCGAAATCGGTGAAGCACTGTTCATAATAGGAAAAAAAAAGAGTGGACGTGCACCTGCGAAGAATTGAGAGAAATTTCGCGTCCACAGTGAATGTGTGAGTGTGTGTACAGTGTCTGAACAGTGTTTTCCGTTTTGTTTTAGTGTATTGGTTAATAATATATATAACTTTCGTTTAAGTTTTGTCTCCTGATTGGTATTAGAATAGTAGTAAGATATTTTTTTAATTAAAAAATATATTTAAATAATATTAAAAAAATAATTTAAAATAAAAATAAAAGATTTGTTACAGACAATATATAGTTAAATAATAAATAAATATCATCCATCCCCTTATCGTGGAAAATACGCAAGAACTTTCCAGACAATAATTTTCAATCTTATCTTCAAGGACTTGGGAGCTGCGACATTTCAGGCAGGCAGGTGGAGGATGACACTACATGTCTCTAATAATCTTTTTTTAATCTCGATATATATATATATATAGCTAACTTCATAAAATAGTCTAACAGTAAAGTTTTTGGGTATAAAACGGATTTTTAAAAAAAATTCAGTTTCAAATCTAATTATATTTTTTTAACGTCATTTTTTTAATATAAAAAACTATTGATTTAACATGTTTTTGTGGGAGAAACTTCTATAAATACATACACAAGAGCTTAAAGATTTAGGGTTTGTATGACAGTGTGATTGAGATTGTTTTTCAAAATATTTCTTATTTAAAAAAATATCAAAAATATCAAAATTATATTTTATATATTTTTTAAATATTTTTGATATCAGTGTATCAAAATAATAAAAAACACAAAAAAAATGTAAAATAAAAAAGTTTTTTAAAAAAATTAAAATCTCTTTTGAAACACAGTGCCAAACAAGCACTTAGTTACGATGCGATTAATGTCTGTTTGAGAGTGTGATTGATGTTATTTTTAAAAGTATTTTTCTTTTAAAAATACATCAAAATAATATTTTTTATTTTAAAAAAATCATTTTAAAGATCATAAAATAATTTAAAATAAAAAATAAAGATTTTCTAAAAAATATTTAGCCGAAAAAGATGTGAGCACAAATGCGCTGAACAAAGATTTTCTAATATTTCTGATCGTGGCTGAATCGATGGTTGATATTCGGCCGTCAAGTTTGACCTAATTCCAAATGCTTAGGCATAGCTTATCCATAGGCTTCCGCCACCAATCGATCAACAGCCAGAAAGCCCTAATTAATTAGCGTTAGCGTCAATTGCATTAAGCAAATGGGCAAATTAATTTATATATAAAACCAATTTTATTATTTGGAGGCTTAGGTATTTTTAACATTGATTTTCAAAAATGCTTTAAAAAAATTGATTTTTTATTTTTATTTCTTACATTAAATTTTTATTTTTTAGTGTTTTTAGATCATTTTTATGTGCTGATATCAAAAATAATTTTTAAAAAATATCATTTTAATATATTTATAAATAAAAAATAACTTCAACACCACGCTTAATCAAAATTGATTTTT
>JAPFFL010000101.1:0-11453 GCA_029228465.1 Salix viminalis
AATGCTAATATTTTGTAAAACTTTCAAATTGTATTTCGATGATTTTATTTTAGGGTTTACAGTAGAGAATATATACAAGAAATAAAACAAAACTTTATGTACCTACTATTCTACTTTTACATACTAGTCCGCAACAATACACAAGAAAGGAAATACTCAAAGAACTCAAACAATCGGTAACTCTGCACGCATTTCAGCATTCGCAATTTGTACTCATAGCTGTATTCTTAACACTCCCCCTCAAGCTGGAGCATAGATATTTATCATGCCCATCTTGCTAATCGCATCATAAAATACTCTTCCTGAAACTGCCTTCGTGAGGATATCCGCTAACTGATCTTCAGACCGAACAAACGGGAATTGTATAATCTTCCGATCGAGATTTTCTTTAATGAAATGTCGGTCTACTTCGACGTGTTTGGTGCGATCATGTTGTACCGGATTGTGTGCAATCTCGATGGCCGCTTTATTATCACAGTGCAGATTCATAGACTTCCCATAATCAATTCCCAGATCCTGTAGCACCTGTTTTATCCATAGTAGCTCACACACACCGTGAGCCATACCTCGGTATTCTGCTTCCGCACTCGATCTAGCGACCACTTTTTGCTTCTTACTTCTCCAAGTGACAAGGTTGCCTTCTACAAACGTAAAGTAACCTGATGTCGATCTCCTATCAGTCTGGTTTCCTGCCCAATCTGAGTCTGTATACCCTTCAATCTCGTGAATATCCCTTTTTGAAAACAGTAGGCCTCTTCCTGGCGCACTCTTTAGGTACCTTAAAATCCGATATACTGCTTCCATATGTTCTTCTCCTGGTGAATGCATAAACTGACTTACCACACTCACTGCATATGCTATGTCTGGCCTTGTATGTGATAAATATATCAGCTTTCCAACTAACCGTTGATAACACCCTTTGTCCGTAGGCGTCTGATTTTCTGTTTCTCCCAGCTTGTGATTCATTTCCATCGGTGTGTCTACTGGTTTACACGCAAGCATTCCAGTTTCTGTTAACAAATCTAACACATATTTTCGCTGTGATAGACATATCCCAGTTTTTGACCTTGAGACTTCAATCCCTAAGAAATACTTCAGTTGTCCGAGATCTTTCATTTCAAATTTCGATGCTAGAAACTGTTGTAGCGCTTTTCTTTCTTCTTGATCATCACCTGTTAGAACCATGTCGTCCACATACACAATTAATGCTGTAATCTTTCCTTCTTTGTGTTTTATGAACAACGTGTGATCCGAGTTGCTTTGCTTATACCCAAATTCCTTCATCGTAGAGGAGAATCTTCCAAACCATGCCCGTGGTGACTGTTTTAGACCATATAATGCCTTCTTTAGTTTGCAAACTTCATTTCTACACGTGGATTTTTGTTTAGCTCCAGGGGGCAAATCCATGTAGACTTCCTCTTCAAGATCTCCATTTAGGAAAGCATTCTTGACATCGAATTGTTGCAAGACCCAGTCTCGGTTAACTGCTAATGATATGAGGATGCGGATAGTATTGATTTTTGCAACTGGGGCAAACGTCTCTTGATAATCTACCCCATACTTCTGCGTATATCCCTTCGCAACTAGCCTTGCTTTGTACCGGTCAATACTCCCATCTGCCTTGAGTTTTACAGTGAACACCCATCTGCACCCAACTGTCTTCTTTCCTTTTGGTAATGGGCACATCTCCCAAGTGTTATTCCTCTGAAGTGCCTCCATCTCTTCGTTCATCGCTTTTGTCCATTTTGGTTCTGCTAGAGCATCCTGTACATTACTAGGAATAGATACAGTGGATAATTGATTAACAGAAAATGCATACGATTTAGACAACCTCTGGGAAGACACATAATTACTGATTGGGTATTTAGTTTTGGTATTTGGATCAGGTTCATATTGTTTCCTTGGAACTCCCCTATTTGATCTCTGTGGGTATTTGTTTGTTATAATTTCTACAGGAGCAGGAATTTCATTAGTTTCATCAAGGATATAGTTTTGATTTACCTGAGGACAAACATTCTCGGTTGATTCTTCAGCTAATGGTGTAGATGTAGACACCTCTGGAGACTGGGGGGTGTTGTTGCTGAGACAGTTCTGATCTATGCATAATTCCAAATTAGTACCGTCATTCGTACCATCATATGGGACCATACTGCGTTGTTGTATCTCTTTATTGAACCTATCGAATACTCCTCCATTTTCTTCTAATTCAAATAGATCTCCGTCGTTCTCTTCACTGTTTCTCGCCCCCTGAAGGGACGACCCAGATGCTCCCCCTGAATAGTAAGATTCTAATTCATGAAACGAGGTATCCAGGGTTACATGTAGCTTCGGGTGCAGCGGATCATAACACCTATATCCTTTTTGAAATTCTGAGTACCCGATGAAGACACACCGTTTGGCGCACGGATCAAGTTTACCCCGCAGAGCTTTCGGTATATAAACATAGACTGTGCATCCAAAAACTCTGGGTTCAAGATTTGGCAGATGAGGGACGGAAAGCAGAGATTCCATCTTTTGTTGAGGAGTTTGGAAGTTGAGCACACTAGATGGAGTCCGATTAATTAAATAGGCAGCTGATTTGACTGCTTCTCCCCAATAGAACTTGGGCATATTCATACCAAACAGAGATGCCCGAACAACTTCCATAAGTTGCCTATTCTTCCGTTCTGCGAGGCCGTTTTGCTGTGGAGTATAGGTGCACGAAGTCTGATGTCGAATTCCATGATGACCCAGAAACGTCCCTAGAATTTGATCCACAAATTCCTTACCATTGTCAGACTGCAGTGTACGGATCGACCTCTGATATTGGTTTGTCACCATTTTATGAAAGTCCTGAAAAGCGGTACCTACATCACTCTTATTTTTAAGAAGAGAAATCCAAGTCATCCGGGTGCACTCATCAATAAAGGTAACAAAATAACGTGCACTGGAAAATGATGGAATTTTTGCAGGCCCCCAAACATCTGAGTGAATAACTGCGAAAGGTTCTGAACTTTTATTTCCACTTGGAAAATACGGGATACGATGGCTTTTGGCCAATTCACAAGTGTCACACTTAAAATCTGAAATACTGAAATCTAAAAACAACTGCGGTTTTAATTTCTTAAGGTACCCAAATGATAGATGTCCTAGCCTTCGGTGCCATAACCATGCTAGTGCTTGATTTTTATCTTTACTAGTTGCTTGATGTGCCTGACTGAATCTTGACCCCCCCCCTTTGGTTAACTCCAGATAATAAAGGTGTCCCCGTCTAACACCATAGCCAAGAATCTTCCTGGTTAGAATGTCCTGAAAAACACAAAACAGAGGCCAAAAAATTACAGTACATGCAAGAGTAGAGGTAATTTGGCTAACCGAGAGAAGGTTATATGCTAGGGACGGAACAACGAGAACTGTATCCAGGGTGAGAGATTCGGTCAAGGTTACAGACCCTTCCCCGGTAATAGGAGAAGGACTACCATTAGCGGTATAAATAACTGACTGAGAGGAAGGTTTAGGAAAGTTTAAGTTACCAGAGTCTCTTGTCATATGATCGGATGCACCTGTATCAATAATCCAAGTACTATTTTTAGCAATAACAGATAAAACAGAATTTTTACCGATTATACCTGGATGGACAACATTGGCAGTTGGTTGTCGCGGTTCTACTTCTGTAAGATGTGCCATATTTTTGCCAAAATTTTTTCGAGGTTTTTTCTTAAAATCCCACCAGTCCGGATATCCAATAATTTCATAACATCGTTGTTTTGAATGACCCATTTCACCACAATAACTACACACCAAACCAGTTGATTTTTTCGGACCCGGGTATTTATCTCCTCCGTACGCCACCCTCCTTTCACCTCCGTACCCCACCTTATCTAACATAAAGCCCTTCTCGGACTCCCTCTCACTCCCGTGTCCTCTCTCTCCCCCATATCCTCTGTCACTCCCGTTTCTCTCCGGCCGAGAGCTCCTGGCGAGCATCACGGTAGTTTCGGAGATCACGGGAGAGATCCCGTTGTGTTTTCCGTCCATGATTTTCTTCTGGAGCTGCTCTCGCCGGACACAAGCGTACGCCCCCTCAAGATCAAGCTTTGGATCTTTTCGAAGAATTTCACCACGGATCTGCTCAAACACTTGGTCAAGTCCACTGAGGAAGACATGAACTCGAAGTCTGGCCATGGCAGTGTGGAGGTGGAGGATGCCCTCAACTGTTCCGGCTTGGGATGCCGTTCTACAGTCGATTTCTTGGAAAATCGCTACCAGTTCGTTATAGTAAGTAGATAATGGCCGTCCATTTTGTTTGGTTGTAAATGACCTCTGGTTTAACTCGAATATGCAGGTCTCATCGGCGCCGTCGTAGAAGGTTCGGGCGACGGCCTCCCAGATTTCTTTGGCCGTGGGAAGACGAATGAAGCGTTGCATCAAAGATGGGGTCATGGAATCGATGAGCCAGCTTTTGACCCGATGGTTCTCGGTGATCCATGATTCCAGATATGGGTCGCCGGATTCTGGTTTGGCAGTGGCTCCGGTAAGATATCCTCCTTTATTTCGGGCTCCGATTCTCATCTCCATGAGTTGAGACCACAGTGAGAAGTTGGTTTCATTGAGTATAATGTTGTTTTGGAAAGTGGAGTTATCTTGATGGACAACGATTGATGTTGCTGGATTGTTCAACTGGATTGCTGGAGGTGAGGTAGGTTCGGTTGCTGGGATAGGTTCGGTTGTGGTGTTGATTTCGGTTGTGGTGTTGATCTCCATATTTTTTGTTTGTTTTGTGATGGGTTACTGAAATGGGTTACTTGAAATGGGTTGGTTCGACTGATGGAAAATCAGATTGTAGTGATGGAAAATCACGATTGTGTTGCTGGCTTGTGTGGGGTTGTTTGGTGATGGATTTCTGGGTTTTTTTCTGGGTTGTTTGGTGATGGATTTCTGGGTTTTTTTTCTGGGTTGTCGATGGATATGCAGTGAGATACCAAGAGCTTCGATGTGAACAGTAGTCGTTCTATGAACAGTGCTAATAACACTGTAGTTTCCGAGACCAAAAAAAATATTTCGAGAGAAAAAAAATTAGGTTTGCTCTGATACCATGTAAAACTTTCAAATTGTATTTCGATGATTTTATTTTAGGGTTTACAGTAGAGAATATATACAAGAAATAAAACAAAACTTTATGTACCTACTATTCTACTTTTACATACTAGTCTGCAACAATACACAAGAAAGGAAATACTCAAAGAACTCAAACAACGGTAACCTGTACCAGCTGCATTCACAGCTGTACTCATAGCTGTATTCTTAACATATTTCTCACCAGCGGCTAACTTTGTAGCCTCATGGTGCTTCTCTTCTACAATAAAAAAAATTAAATAAAAAATAGCCTCAACATTTTTCACTACTGATATTCCCTCATGGCACAGCTAATGATCTCTTATAGCTGATGGTACCCGTATGTGTAAGCTGAGTAGAATTGCACCCTTCCAGTAGTGGACTTGTACAAGCTAATCTGCTTAAAATGCATAGTTTGTCCACTAATGACAGGAAACAAACATGGGACATGGTGATGCATTTCTTACCTTTTTTTCTTCGTTAATTAAGCGCTGATTATTAAATAATGTATTCTTTTAATCATCGCACTTTTCATATTAAAGATTCGCACGGTATGTTTTTCGAGCAACTAACGTACAGGTTGATTTTGTTTTCGATATCGGGAGCTTTCCTGTGTCTATGATGTTCTTGTGTGGTTGGGGTATGATTTATGTTACCTTCTCACAATGCCCTCACAGTTAAGATATCAAAACAACGTACTGTTCCTGAACAATTAGGGACTTAGTTTTGATTGCGATGGATCCACGTTCCTTAACAATTAGGGACTTAGTTTTGTTTTGTGTGCTATGAGACCAGATATTTAACTCGGTAATTATCTATTTTGATGAATGGAAAAAAAAATTCCCACCTGATCATGATTACAATTGATTGAAACATCATCTCAACCTACTTGGCTATTGTTTAGTCAAGTTAATCATCTTCTTGCCCTAATGCAGTACATCGTTGGGAACTTGAAACGAATGCACTAGACAGCGAATTGAGTTCGTAGTTCTTCCTGAACCCCGAAGCCAAGGTTGCTAAGGATCTCTACCTCGATCTCCTATGCCCATGCAATTCAAAACGTCGGGAACTCAAAGATATGGAGAATACATCGTGAAATCATGATTTGACAAAATTGAGTACCACCGAAGATTATGATTTTCTTGTGGTTGGTACTTCAAGGAAAAGAATTCATTAGGGAGTCGGCAAACTTTTCATTCGGGAGTTTCTTGCATGTAGATTTGTCATCAGCTTAGAGCAAGCTACTTGTCCTTTTATGGTAATGAAATTGAATATGTTGAACAACAAGTTTGAAAACTTTAAAATCACGAGATGATTAGGATTACAATGGTGCACGGCGAGCACCCAAGAAAAGATCTTGCTAGAATAGAGTGTGAGAAAGTTTCAGCGAAAGCAATTCTCATCTTGACTTACGAAATTTTTATGAGAATTTAGTTTAGTAGAAACATATTTACTGGTTTTCATGATGAGATACCAGATTACAGTATAGTTTTGAACTAGTTTTCATTATCTAGCTTTGTGACTGAATATGTGATTTACATAGAAATTTCAACTATTTTTAATTAAGTCGTGTTGAAAAAAAAGAAGAAGTAAATACTTAGGTCATATTGGTTGGTCCTCTTACTACTTTCTCGTTTCCTTTTTATTACATAAAAATCTTATTTCTTTGTTTTGCTATTTATAAAATATATATCTCGTTTAAGACGTAGCAAGATAAGCAAGATATGCTATACCGTATGATTATCTAGCATGTAACTAAAACATAATTAACCAGGCGGTAATCAGTAGCTGGCTAGCCATGGCCTTTTTTTTTATTTCCATTAATGTAATAATATATTTTGGCCTACAAGCTGGCTAGACTTGCATCACACTGATCAATAACTTCACGTAGGAAATGATAACTATTTCACATGAAACAATACATGGCCACACACTGTTGTTTTCGTGGCTAGTAACATGTTTGTGTTGAAGATATTACATATCTTGTTTACTGTTCTTTACTGTTCTGTAATTAATACCAACGGTATTATTACCGTTAGTTCTCATGTATAAATTGCATCCTGTACAAATCATTTATTCTCACGATTTCAATAACAAATTGCCCGAGAGCAACATTCTTAATTTCTTTACATCAAATTCTTCATGGTATCAGAGCTGTGATTCAGCTCCTTAACACCCTTTTTTTTTTCCTATCGATTCTCAAATTGACAGACATGGACTGTCAAAAATCTGGGAATAATTCTCAAAAAATTATTCCTCATTCAAACATTGACAGTGATGTCAATTCTTCACAAAAGGTAACCACAGTGTTACTCAATGAATTCAACTACTTACCTTGGTCAAGAGCAGTGATCATTGGTGAAGAAATCAGAAGGAGGGTGATGACCCGAGAAAACCCATCCAAAACTGCTGAAGCCCGTGCGTTCGTTGCCCAGAAAACCCATGAACAGGGCACCTCCAAATTCGCAGACAAACAACACTTCAAAGGTAATCGTCCTAACCTAAAGTGTAATTACTGTAATTCAATGGGACACAACATAGATCGTTGTTGGATTCTTCACCCGGATTTGAAACCCAGAAATTTAAGTAATCGGCAAAGTGGAAACCAAAAGAAATTTGTTAAATCTAGGGCTAATGTTGCTGCGTATGAACTGACCCATCCTAGTCCTATGAATTTACTAAACGAATTTGCAAGCTTTTTGGAAGGAAAAAGAAATTTGGAAGAAAATGGGAGAAGGTTGGGAAGAAACTGGTCTTCGGCTTCGGCTGAAGATGCAAATTTGGGAAGAGACGGGATAAATGCTCGGTTGAGCAATGTTAATGGGTTAGCAACCCGTGACGTGGCTGGGCATTTGCCACGTGGCAATGCTGCTGGTGTGGCAGCTGACGTGGCCGGGTCTTCGACACGTGGAAATGCAGCCTTCTTGAGCAATTTTGGTGGCTTATCCACCCGTGATTTTACTGGTACTTCAAACCGTGAGGATGCGGAAAAATTTGAAGGTACTTATATTGCTCTTTTAACTGCTTTAGAGTTAAGTAAATTTCATAATTTATGGGTTGTGGATTCAGGTGCTAGTGATCACATGACACATAATTTAAATAAAATTCATGATTTTATCTCGTTCCCGATACCATCTTTTGTCTCAATTGCAAATGGATCTACGGCAGCAGTAAAAGGCAAGGGAAAAAATTAAAATTGCGTCAAAACATATTAATTCTGATATTTTATATGTGCCTTCATTTCCATTTCACTTATTATCAGTTCGAAGGTTAACTATTTCTCTTAATTGTGATGTAATATTTACTCCGTTTAAGGTGATTTTTCAGGACCATTACACCAAACAGAAGATTGGTGAAGGATTTTATTTGAATGGTCTTTATTTTTTCTGTGATTCCGAAGTTTCGAAAGGACTTCAAGCTATTTATTCTCCGGTCAATGATCATCAATTGTGGCACTTTCGTCTGGCTCATGCTTCCAACTACGTCATCTCAAAAATACAACCTAATCTGTCCAAAAGAAATTATGATTGTGATACGTGTCATTTTGCCAAATCAAGCAGACTTCCTTTTAAATTATCTGTGTCCAAAGTGTCTCAAGTTTTTGAACTGATTCATTCAGATGTATGGGGCCCCTTTTCAATGTCAATTGATGGTTTCAAATATTTTGTCACTTTTATTGATGATTTTTCAAGAGTTACCTGGATTTATTTGCTAAAAGCAAAAAATGAGGTTTTTAATTGTTTTAAAGACTTTCACAAACTAGTTTCTACTCAATTTTCCACACACATTAAAATATTCCGATCTGACAACGGATCTGAATTTACATCCCATGATATGGAAAATTATTTAATCTCTAATGGCATAATTCATCAAACTAGTTGTGTTAATACTCCTCAACAAAATGGAGTTGCTGAACGCAAAAATCGAGATTTATTAGAAAAAACTAGAGCTATAATGTTTCAAATGAATGTTCCAAAAAAATTCTGGTCCTATGGAATTCTTACTGCTACCTATATTATTAACCGCTTACCCAGTCAAGTACTTGGATTTTTCGAGTGTCCTCTTGAAAGTTTTGCGGGGTAAACCTCCTACTATTTCAGCACTTAAAGATCTTTGGGTGCCAATGCTTTGTTCACATGCATCCCAATCAACGTGACAAACTTGACCCTCGAGCCTCCAAATGTATTTTTCCTAGGGTACTCTCACACCAAAAAAATGGTACAAATGTTATGACTCCGTGCGTCAGAAGCTTTATGTCGGCAGGGGATGTTCGATTTATCGAAACCAACCCTTATTTCACTACTCCCAATCGGGGGAGTCCTTGGAGGATCTAGTACCTCTTCCTAGAAGCGGGAATTTCTGCAGCCTCGACATGACTAGTCCAAATACTCCAAATGAGATTATCCCGGTTGACGAGCGTCATCAGCGATCATGCCAAGCTGAATCTGTGTCTCCAATTTTATCAGAAGAGGCGCCAGCTCCAAGACGCAATCCTTCTCGACCGCGCCAGTGCCCTTCCAAATTTCAAGACTATGTGGCTTATACAGTCAGGTACCCTGTCTCAAATTATTTGGATTACTCAAAACTCTCACCCTCGCACTCTGCTTTTTTGTCAGCTATAACCAATGATCATGAACCTAGAAATTTCACTGAAGCTCAATCTCAACTGGTGTGGAGAAAAGCCATGGAGGAGGAATTGACCGCCCTAGCTGATAATAATACTTGGAGTCTAGTTCCTCTTCCAAAAGGTAAACATGCCGTCGGTAGCCGATGGATATACAAAACCAAGTTCAACTTTGATGGATCTGTTAATCGGCACAAAGCTCGCCTGGTGGCTCAAGGTTATACTCAAGAATTCGGTGTTGATTACAAGGAGACATTTGCTCCTGTTGCAAAAATGACCACTGTAAGAGTTCTTTTATCCGTTTCCGTCAATAATGGATGGTTTTTATCTCAAATGGACGTAAAAAATGCCTTCTTACACGGAGATCTGGAAGAAGAAGTGTTTATGAAGCTTTCTCCGGGCCATTCCTTGAGTGTCACTCCTAATTTGGTATGTAAACTTCATAAATCTATTTATGGGTTAAAGCAAAGTCCCCGTGCTTGGCATGCGAAGCTTAGTGGAGCTCTTGCTACATTAGGTTTTAGCAAGAGTTCTGCTGATTCTTCTTTATATATCCGGTTCCACAATGATGATAAATTGATGGTATTAATTTATGTTGATGATTTAATTATATCAAGAAATAATATTGACTCCATTGCTAAATTGAAGAAAACTCTTCAACAATTATTTCCTATTAAAGATCTTGGTGCCTTAAAATATTTTCTTGGGATTGAAATGGCCTCCTCCAAGAAAGGATTCTTTCTTAATCAACGTAAATACACTCTTGATGTCCTTCAAGATGCAGGTATGCTTTCAACTAAGCCTTCTCCTACTCCTGTTGGTAGCAAACTAAAATTATCTCTTGCAGGTACGGCCCTTACATTGCCTAAGTACTATCAACAGCTTGTGGGTAAACTTATTTATCGGCGATTACTTGTCCGGATATTACTTATCGCGATCGGTCATGGTCAGCCGGTTCATGCATGCTCCAACTGTTCATCATTTCAGCATGGTCAAACGAATACTGCGATACCTGAAAGGCACTATCGGTCGCGGAATTGTCATGACCAGAAACAACCATACCAACATAATGGGATATACCGACTCCGATTGGGCTGGAAATCAACTTGACCGACGCTCGACTACTGGATATTATATGTTTGTTGGAGGTAATCTTGTGTCATGGAAGAGCAAGAAACAACATGTCGTAGCTCGTTCCAGTGCTGAAGCCGAATATCGTGCAATGGCGGCTGCGACTTGTGAACTTGTGTGGCTTCGGAGCCTTCTAACAGATATGGGTTGTTTATCAGTCACTCCAATGAGTTTGTTTTGCGACAATCAAGTTGCCATGCATATTGCCAAGAACCACTGTGTTTCCGCGAGCGAACCAAACACATCGAAGTTGATTGTCACTTTATTAGATCAACAAGTTCAATCAAACAATATTACTACTCATTATGTGCGGACCGGTGACCAACTTGCCGATGTGTTTACCAAAGCCGTGCCTTCTTCCCAGTTTCATCGTCTTCTTTGCAAGCTTGGATCCATCAACCCCCTTGATCCAGCTTGAGGGGGAGTGTTGAAGATATTACATATCTTGTTTACTGTTCTTTACTGTTCTGTAATTAATACCAACGGTATTATTACCGTTAGTTCTCATGTATAAATTGCATCCTGTACAAATCATTTATTCTCACGATTTCAATAACAAATTGCCCGAGAGCAACATTCTTAATTTCTTTACATCAAATTCTTC
>JAPFFL010000102.1:0-11428 GCA_029228465.1 Salix viminalis
GGTTGGATATGACAAGACTAACAAGGTTAGAAATATAAGGATAATACATATTGAAATGGGCCTAGTCAAGTAAGGATCAATATGTCCGAAAATCCAAGGCTAATGTCCCCTCCACAAGCCAGTTCAATCATGTTTGGGGGAAAAGTCTATTACCCATAAAATTTAAGTATAATACCAACTAAAATGGGGTTGGATATGACAAAACCAAGGCTAAGACCCATGGAAATGGGGCTACTCGAGCCAGATCAATATGTCCGAAAATCCAAGGCTAATGCCCCCTCCAACAAGCTAGTTCAATAGTGTTTGGGGGAAAAGTCTATTACCCATAAAATTTAAGTCTAATACCAACTAAAATGGGGTTGGATATAACAAGACCACCAAGATCAGAAATCTAAGGCTAATACACATTAAATGGGGCTAGTGGAGTCAGGATCAATATGGCCGAAAATCTAAGGCTAATGCTCCCTCCAACAAGCCAGTTCAATCATGTTTGGGTGAAAAGTCTATTACTCATAAAATTTAAGTCTAATACCAACTAAAATGGGGTTGGATATAACAAAACAAACAAGGTCAGAAATCTAAGGCTAATACCCATTGAGAAGGGGCTAGTCAAGGCAGGATCAATATGTCCAAAAATCCAAGGCTAATGTCCCCTCCACAAGCCAGTTCAATCATGTTTAGGGGAAAAGTCTATTACCCATAAAATTTAAGTCTAATATCAACTAAAATAGGGTTGGATATGACAAGACCAACAAGGTCAGAAATCTAAGGCTAACACCCATTGAAATGGGACTAGTCGTGTCAAGATCAATATAGCCGAAAATCCAAGGCTAATGCTCCCTCCAACAAGCCAGTTCAATCATGTTTGGAGGAAAAGTCTATTACCCATAAAATTTAAGTCTAATACCAACTAAAATGGGGTTGGATATAACAAGACCACAAACGTCAGAAATCTAAGGCTAATACACATTGAAATGGGGCTAGTGGAGTCAGGATCAATATGGCCGAAAATCCAAGGCTAATGCTCCCTCCAACAAGCCAGTTCAATCATGTTTGGGGGAAAAGTCTATTACCTATAAAATTTAAGTCTAATACCATCTAAAATGGGGTTTGATATGAAAAGACCAAGGCTAATACACATTGAAATGGGGCTAGTCAAGCCAGGATCAATATGTCCGAAAATCCAAGGCTAATGCCCCCTCCAACAAGCCAGTTCAATCATGTTTGGGGGAAAAGTCTATTACCCATAAAATTTAAGTCTAATACAAACTAAAATGGGGTTGGATATAACAAGACCACCAAGGTCAGAAATCTAAGGCTAATACATATTGAAATGGGGCTAATCGAGTTTGGATCAATATGGCCGAAAATCGAAGGCTAATGCTCCCTCCAACAAGCCAGTTCAATCATGTTTGGGGGAAAAGTCTATTACCCATAAAATTTATGTCTAATACCAACTAAAATGGGGTTGGATATAACAAGACCAAGGCTAGTTCCCATTGAAATGGCACTAGTCGAGCCACGATCAATATGTCCAAAAATCCAAGGTTAATGCCCCCTCCAAAAAGCCACTTGAATCATGTTTGGGGGAAAAGTCTATTACCCATAAAATTTAAGTCTAATACCAACTAAAATGGGGTTGGATATGACAAGACCAACAAGGTCAGAAATCTAAGGCTAATACCTATTGAAATGGGGCTAGTCGAATAAGGATCTATATGTCCAAAAATCCAAGGCTAATGCCCCCTCCACAAGCCAGTTCACTCATGTTTGGGAGAAAAGTCTATTACACATAAAATTTAAGTCTAATACCAACTAAAATGGGGTTGGATATAACAAGACCAAAGCTAGTTGCCATTGAAATGGGGCTAGTCGAGCCAGGATCAATATGTCCGAAAAATCCAAGGCTAATGCCCCCTCCAAAAAGCCAGTTAAATCATGTTTGGGGGAAAAGTCTATTACCTATAAAATTTAAGTCTAATACCAAATAAACTGGGGTTGGATATGATAAGACCAACAAGGTCAGAAATCTAAGGATAATACCTATTGAAATGGGGCTAGTCAAGTAAGGATCAATATGTCCGAAAATCCAAGGCTAATGCCCCCTCCACAAGCCAGTCCAATCATGTTTGGGGGGAAAGTCTATTACCCATAAAATTTAAGTCTAATACCAACTAAAATAGGGTTTGATATGACAAGACCAACAAGGTCAGAAATCTAAGGTTAATACCCATTGAAATGGGACTAGTCGTGTCAGGATCAATATAGCCGAAAATCAAAGGCTAATGCTCCCTCCAACAAGCCATTTCAATCATGTTTTGTGGAAAAGTCTATTACCCATAAAATTTAAGTCTAATACCAACTAAAATGGGGTTGGATATAACAAGACCACCAAGGTCAGAAATCTAAGGCTAATACACATTGAAATGGTGCTACTCAAGTCAGGATCAATATGGCCGAAAATCCAAGGCTAATGCTCCCTCCAACAAGCCAGTTCAATCATGTTTGGGGGGAAAGACTATTACCTATAAAATTTAAGTCTAATACCAACTAAAATGGGGTTTGATATGACAAGACCAAGGCTAATACACATTGAAATGGGGCTAGTCTAGCCAGGATCAATATGTCCAAAAATCCAAGGCTAATGCCCCCTCCAACAAGCCAGTTCAATCATGTTTGGGGGAAAAGTCTATTACCCATAAAATTTAAGTCTAATACCAACTAAAATGGGGTTGGATATGACAAGACCAACAAGGTCAGAAATCTAAAGCTAATACCCATTGAAATGGGGCTAGTTGAGTCAGGATCAATATGTCCGAAAATCCAAGGCTAATGCCCCCTCCAACAAGTTAGTTCAATCAGCTTTGGGGGAAAAGTCTATTGCGCATAAAAATTAAGTCTAATACCAACTAAAATAGGGTTGGATATGACAAGACCAACAAGGTAGGAAATCTAAGGCTAATACACATTGAAATGGGGCCAGTGGAGTCAGGATCAATATGGCCGAAAATCTAAGGCTAATGCTCCCTCCAATAAGCCAGTTCAGTCATGTTTAGGGGAAAAGTCTATTACCTATAAAATTTAAGTCTAATACCAACTAAAATGGGGTTGGATATGACAAGACCAAGGCTACTACACATTGAAATGGGGCTAGTCGAGCCAGGATCAATATTACCGAAAATCCAAGGCTAATGCCCCCTCCAACAAGCCAGTTCAATCATGTTTGGGGGGAAAGTCTATTACCCATAAAATTTAAGTCTAATACCAACTAAAATGGGGTTGGATATAACAAGACCACCAAGGTCAGAAAGCTAAGGCTAACACACATTGAAATGGGGCTAGTCGAGTCAGGATCAATATGGCCAAAAATCCAAGGCTAATGCTCCCTCCAACAAGCCAGTTCAGTCATGTTTGGGGGGAAAGTCTATTACCCATAAAATTTAAGTCTAATACCAACTAAAATGGGGTTGGATATGAAAAAACCAAGGCTAATACCCATTGAAATGGGGCTACTCGAGCCAGGATCAATATGTCCGAAAATCCAATGCTAATGCCCCCTCCAACAAGCCAGTTCAATCATGTTTGGGGGAAAAGTCTATTACCCATAAAATTTAAGTCTAGTACCAACTAAAATGGGGTTGGATATAACAAGACCACCAAGGTCAGAAATCTAAGGCTAATACACATTAAATGGGGCTAGTGGAGTCAGGATCAATATGGCCAAAAATCTAAGGCTAATGCTCCCTCCAACAAGCCAGTTCAGTCATGTTTAGGGGAAAAGTCTATTAGCTATAAAATTTAAGTCTAATACCAACTAAAATGGGGTTGGATATGACAAGACCAAGGCTAATACACATTGAAATGGGGCTAGTCGAGCCAGGATCAATATTACCGAAAATCCAAGGCTAATGCCCCCTCCAACAAGCCAGTTCAATCATGTTTGGGGGAAAAGTCTATTACCCATAAAATTTAAGTCTAATACAAACTAAAATGGGGTTGGATATAACAAGACCACCAAGGTCAGAAATCTAAGGCTAACACACATTGAAATGGGGCTAGTCGAGTCATGATCAATATGGCCAAAAATCCAAGGCTAATGATCCCTCCAACAAGCCAGTTCAATCATGTTTAGGAGAAAAGTCTATTACCTATAAAATTTAAGTCTAATACCAACTAAAATGGGGTTGGATATGACAAGACCAAGGCTAATACACATTGAAATGGGGCTAGTCGAGCCAGGATCAATATGTCCGAAAATCCACGGCTAGTGTCCCCTCCAACAAGCCAGTTGAATCATGTTTGGGGGAAAAGTCTATTACCCATAAAATTTAAGTCTAATACCAACTAAAATGGGGTTGGATATGACATGACCAACAAGGTTAGCCTTGGATTTTGGGACATATTGATCCTGACTCGACTATCCACATTTCAATGGGTATTACCCTTCTATTTCTGACCTTTTTGGTCTTGTCATATCCAAGCCCTTTTTAGTTGGTATTAGACTTAAATTTTATGGACAATAGACTTTTCCCACAAACATGATTGAACTGACTTGTTGGATGGAGCATTAGTCTTGTATTTTCGGCAATATTGATCCTGACTCGACTAGTCCCATTTCAATGGGTATTAGCCTTAGTTTTCTGATCTTTTTGGTCTTGTCATATCCAAGCCCTTTTTAGTTGGTATTAAGCTTAAATTTTATGGGTAAAAGACTTTTTCTGCCGAGCAAGATTGAACTAACTTGTTGGAGGGGGTATTAGCCTAGGATTTTGGGACCTAATGATCCTGACTCGACTAGCCCCATTTCAATGGGTATTAGCCTTCGATTTCTGACATTTTTGGTCTTCTCATATCCAAGCCATTTTTAGTTTGTATTAGGCTTAAATTTTATGGGTAATAGCTTTGTTCCTCGGGCATGATTGATCTGGCTTGTTAGAGGAGGTATTAGCCTTGGATTTTGCGACATATTGATCTTGACTCGACTAGACCCATTTCAAAGGGTATTATCCTTCGATTTCTGATATTTTGGTCTTGTCATATCCGAGCCCTTATTAGTTGGTATTAGGTTTAAATTTTAATAAATAATTTAATAGTTAGAGTTAGGAGTATTCAATAAAATATAAAATCTATCCACTCTCTGTATCAAGAATTTTCAGGTTTAGTATGTAACTAATGTGACTAAAAGTTTTGGGTATAAACTTATTTTTTTCATGTTTAATATTAATTAAATTGACCACTTTATCGATTGTATAATGGGCCGAGAATTAGTGGGCAAGACAGTAAAGCCGAACTGACGAATAGAAGGGGAGAAAAACACAAGCCTGCAGTCCAGTCTCAACTCTCCTTCCTGGTCCAATCGGAACCCTCTTCTCTTCGGCTCAGCAAATCCTTATCTAGCGTTGCCCGATATGGATCTAAACATATGCAAAATTCACCAAGGAGTTCGGATGGCCAGGGAAAAAACAAAAAAAAAGGGAATTTTTAAGGAATTTTTGTATAAGATAAAAGACATTGGAAAACTGAAAAAATACTAAAAAATCCACAAAAATTAGTTAATCTCTTGGTGATAATCAAGAAAAATATCTTGATGATGGGAAATATCAGCTAAAGCCTTCAATATAATACATCATCAAAAAGAGCTAAGCCTCCATCCACCTTGTTGATTCCTTGTTTCTGCACAAGTTTTTTACAATTCTGAAAGCTGAACACCCCACGAAAAGAGAAGAAAAACAAAACCAAGATCATCACACCTCAAATATCTGTCTTTTTGAAGAACAACCTGTTCATGTTCATACCTCAACATGAGCAATTTCTGTACTGTTGTCTCATTTAGTCGAAAAATCAGGAACAAGATTTCCTTCAGAGTCATACATGATTTTGCCTGAAAAGTCCAGTGGCCTACACCTTTCTCCCATGATGATTGACCTCCTCCAAATCTCTTCACTTCCATCATCATCACAACCCTCATCTTGCTCCAGCTTCCTCCAAGAAATCATCTTCACCATTGAATGAGCCTTTTCCCTGATATCACTGTTTATCTTTGATAAAAGCCTTTTCTCGCTTGATTGCGAAGCTAAACTTTCCCCATCTCTTTGTCTGTGTGATTTTCCTGCTCTGTGATGAGAAGCACAGAGGAAACTTACAAGAGAAAACACACCAAGCACTGCTATAAAAGCAATGAAATTGGAGATTATTGGGATATCTGATAAAAATGAATGGTTCTGCATGGCTAACAGAGGCCTTGCCATGGAGATCAGAGAGACAAACAAAACAAAGAAAGAGAAGGAGAGGAGATATTGAAAATCACAGCTTAATTTGCATATCACTAGTAAATGCCATGCACCACTCCTTATAGGATAGACCTTAAATCAATTCAGATTACGGGAGAGGACTCGATTAGTCAACAATTCATCAGTCCGTGTGATGACGTGGCAGTTTTGTTTCACGTTGGAGCTGACATGTCATTATTTGATTGGGTGAAGAGCTTTGTGGCTCTGCCGTTTAACACAAGTTTATATTGACCTGACCATTGACTTGTGTCGTGCAAGATGGTTCGAAGCCATTTTGATCTCTTACTAGTCAATAATTTTGAATGTTGTCTCTAGTCCTATCCATAATTGAGTTGATTTTGACGTCCACGCCCTTACTTTCCCTTGTTTTGCAATTTGAAAAAAGATTTGAATTTATTGTATTTTTACTACAAAATATGTTTTCGGGTCATCTAATCGGTAAGAATTTACAATGAGATATGATCGCTTCAAATAACTTGTCTTTTAGAAAAACCTGCATTTTTTTATCTATACTGACAGGAATAGTAGATTTGGAAGACCAATTCACGATAATCAACTGAGATTAAGAAGACTGAGAATATTTGTTTGAATCACCATACCTCAAAGGATGGTTAGTAATCTTTATTTATAACCATTTACAGAGTAAAGAAATTAATTACATAATAAAGAAATTAATTACAGATTAAATAGTATCAGTTACGAAAGTAAATAAGAAATAAATATGTACAAATGAATAGCCTGTAATCAATTATCAAATAACGTATATACGTTAATTGTGATTAAGGCTGTGGATTCTCAACACCCCGCAAGTTGAGCGTCGGATTGGAGCAGACGTGAAGCTTGGATCGGAAAAATTCGAAGAGAGGTCGAGAAATACTTTTGGTGAAGATGTCAGCAACTTGAAGGTGAGAAGGCACATATTGTGTGCGAAGTTTGCCGGCGACAACAAGTTCCCGAAGAAAATGATAATCGAGTTCAACATGCTTGGCCCGTTTGTGGGAAACAGGATTAGAGCTTAAGAAAATAGCACTTTTATTGTCACATAAGAGCAAAGGCTGCTGAGAAATGGGAACCTTGAGATCATGCAGAAGATGTGAAATCCAAAGAAGTTCAGCAGCAGTCATGGCAAGGGCACGATACTCAGATTCACAACTGGAACGGGAAACAGTAGGTTGCTTTTTTGCACTCCATGAGACGAGATTATTACCAAGATAAATGGAATAGCCAGATGTGGAACGACGAGTATCGGGGCAGCCGGCCCAGTCAGCATCTGAATAAGCTACCAATGTACCAGGAGTAGTGGATGGACGAAGTGTAAGTCCAAAGTGGATGGTGCCTTTAACATACCGAAGAATACGCTTGACAGCAAGAAAATGATCAATAGTAGGGGCATGCAAAAATTGGCTGACAGAGTTGACAGCATAGGCAATATCTGGACGTGTGATGGTTAAGTATTGAAGAGCACCAACCAGAGATCGGTAGAGAGTAGGATCAGAGAACGTAGCACCATCAGCAATTAAACGCTGAGAAACAACCATTGGAGTGTGCACAGGTTTGCTGTCGAGCAGTTGAGCACGAGTAAGAATATCTCGAGCATATTTTAGTTGACTAAGAAACAGACCATCAGGAGTGAGCGAGGATTCCAGACCAAGAAAGTAACTGAGGGAGCCCAAATCTTTGGTAGCAAACTCAGAGTGAAGCTTGCGAGCAAAACTGTCAAGGAGAGAAGGGTTGTTGCCAGTAACAATGATGTCATCAACATAAAGAAGCAAATAAATGAGATTAGACTGCTGATGAAATACAAAAAGAGAAGTATCAGCGCGGCTGCAAGAGAAACCAAGTGTGACGAGAAAGGAGCTGAAACGCTGAAACCAGGCACGAGGAGCTTGCTTTAAACCGTAGAGGGCTTTCTTTAGTAAACAAACATGATCAGGAAAGTGAGGATCAATATACCCAGGAGGTTGTTCCATGTAGACATGTTCAGTAATAGTGCCATTGAGGAAGGCATTCTTGACATCAAGTTGCCGAAGGGGCCATTTATTTGTGACAGCAAGAGAGAGTACAACACGAACAGTAGTAGCTTTGACAACTGGACTGAAAGTGTCAGTGTAGTCCAGGCCAGGTACTTGAGTATAACCTTTAGCAACAAGGCGAGCTTTGAGTCGCTCAACAGATCCGTCCGGCAAATATTTGGTGCGAAACACCCATTTAGAGCCCACAATATTGGTATTGGCCGGGCGAGGAACCAGAGTCCAAGTACCATTTTGTTGTAAAGCTTGGACTTCTTCATCCATGGCAGCAAGCCAAGCAGGGCTTTTGGCAGCAGATTTGAAACCCTTAGGCTCAGTGGATGTAAGAAGAGCAGGAATGAGGCCAGAGGAGCCTAAGACACCAAGATTTGCTGGATGACGAGTCTTGAAGATGCCAGCTTTAGCTCGAGTGATCATAGGATGGGAATTCAAGGAAGAAGATGTAGCAGGCTCAGTAGGAGGCGGGCAGGAGATAGTGGGTGGTGCTGAAGGACCTGCAATAGAATTATCAACCTGCACAGACTCATCAAATTGGGATAGTAGGAAAGTGGGTTTCATCAAATTGAGCATGACGGGTGATGTATAGTCTAGAAGTAGTGGGATCAAGACAGCGAAATCCTTTATGAGATGGACTATAACCAATAAAAATACAAGGAATACTGCGAGGAGAAAGCTTGTTAGGCATATAATCACGTAAACAAGGATAAACTCGACAACCAAAAGGATGAAAATTCTCATAATATGGAGAGTGTCCATAAAGGAGTTCAAAAGGTGACTTACCGCCAAGAAGAGGAGTTGGCAACCGGTTGATGATATAGGCTGCAGTGCTGAAAGCGTCAACCCAGAAACGAGAAGAAAGGTGAGAGTGAAAAAGAAGGGCCAATCCTGTTTCAGTCACATGTCGATGCTTTCTCTCGGCACGGCCATTTTGAGCAGGTGTATATGCACAAGAGAGTTGATGATGAATGCCAGAAGTACGCAGGTGAGTTTTGAAGGAGATGCTAGTAAATTCGGCACCACCATCACTTTGAAAGACTTTGATGCGAGCGGAATGTTGATTTTCCACAAATTTGTGAAATTGAAGAAAAATATCAAGGAAATCTGATTTAAATTTCAAAGGATAAAGCCAAGTAAATCGGGAATAATCATCAATAAATATGACATAATAAAGAAAACCCGAATTAGACTTGACAGGGGAAGGGCCCCAAAGGTCGCAATGAATAAGATCTAATACATGTGACGACCGATGTTCATTTCGGGAATAAGGCAATCGATGATTTTTCGCAAGTTGGCATGTACTACATAGTGAGGGAGAAGGCAATAAAGATGTAAGAGAGAGATGTCCTTGTTTATTTAGAAAAGAAATAACAGAATGATTCACATGGCCTAGGCGAGCATGCCATAAATCATATGAAGCACATAGAGTTTTATTTTTAAGGACAAAAATAAAAGCAGAGTTGCCGTGCTCCAGCACATATAGCCCTCCTTCTCTTCTACCGGTTGCCACCACCTTTCCTGTTAGGCAATTCTGGACAGTAAAAAAATTTCCATTAAATGTAACTGAGAGAGGAAAATCAGACGTTAATTTACTAAT
This sequence comes from Salix viminalis, assembly GCA_029228465.1. Classification (NCBI taxonomy): domain Eukaryota; kingdom Viridiplantae; phylum Streptophyta; class Magnoliopsida; order Malpighiales; family Salicaceae; genus Salix; species Salix viminalis. Next base: position 9,915 of record JAPFFL010000102.1, read on the forward strand.
GGAAAGAAGATTTTTAGTGAGATGCGGTACAACTAATACATCTAATAAGTGAATATTTGGAACTGGAGAAAGAGTACCAATGTGGGTAATGGGTAATGAGGCACCGTTTCCTACGATCACAGAATCCTTACCCGTGTAATTTTGTGATTGATCCAAATTGGCTGAATCAGTGGACATATGAGCCGAAGCTCCAGTATCTAAATACCAGTCAGAAGGCTCAGATCCAGAAGCCTCGGGTCCAGAAAGAGAACAAGAAGCATTGAAAGCTTCGGCAAGGTGAGCAGTTTGGTTTTGCTGAATATATCGTTGGTGGCAGCGATCAGCATAGTGGCCCTCCGTGCGGCAGATTTGGCAGCGAGGTGGGCGACGACCCGGACCAGAGTGGGTTCGTCCCCGATTAGAGAGAGTGAGGCCTTGGGAAGGGAATCGGCCTTGGGAATTGAATCGGCCTCGCTGGTTGTTGCGGGAGGCAGAGGCAGTGCCATGGGCAGTGCTGCGGCCACGATTGGTGGCTGTGAAAGCAACGGTGGAGGAATTTGAAGATTCAAGAGAGCGCTGGAACAACTCAAAGCTTTCAACTTTGGAAATTAAATCTGCAAAACAGGGAAGAGAGGTGAGAGCCATCTGGGCAGTGGAGAAGTTGGAGAAATCGGTGCCCAGTCCACGAAGGAACCAGTGCACTTTGTCAGTGTCTTCAACAGGTCTTCCAATGGCATGAAGTTGATCACAGAGAGTTTTGAAGACACGGGCATACTCAGCAACAGGTTTGGTGCCACGTTTCATTGTCTGCAAGTCATCTTTGAGTCTTAATTCACGTGCTTTGGAGTGGTGGCTGAAGGTGTTCCCCAATGCAAGCCAAACATCACGGGCAGTGGAGAGACCAACGACGGTAGCAATGGCTTCTTCTGTGAGGGAGGAAAGCAGGAGACAGAGCAGCCGTTGATCAGCTGCCTTCCATGCCAGGTATTTTGTGCTCAGTGTGTTAGGATTTTCTGGGTCAAACTGAGGTGGGGGAATAATAGTTCCATCAACATAACTTAAAAGGTCTTGGCTTTCAAGGAGAGGAAGGAGTTGACTCTTCCAGAGAAGGTAATTGGAGGATGAAAGCTTGATGGTGATCATGTGAATTAATGTGTTGAAAGGGAGAAGATGAGATGAGAGTTCAGAGGCCATTGGTATTGCTTGAACCAGAAGAAAAAGAGAAAAAGGCTTGTGTCACCAGAGAAGGTGAAGATGGATCGGGGTTGGTAAACCGGGGAATGCTCTGATACCATGAGAATATTTGTTTGAATCACCATACCTCAAAGGATGGTTAGTAATCTTTATTTATAACCATTTACAGAGTAAAGAAATTAATTACATAATAAAGAAATTAATTACAGATTAAATAGTATCAGTTACGAAAGTAAATAAGAAATAAATATGTACAAATGAATAGCCTGTAATCAATTATCAAATAACGTATATACGTTAATTGTGATTAAGGCTGTGGATTCTCAACAAAGACCTTCAAA
>JAPFFL010000103.1:0-11373 GCA_029228465.1 Salix viminalis
GCCTGGGCCTGGGCCTGGGCCTGGGCCTGGGCCTGGGCCTGGGCCTGGGCCTGGGCCTGGGCCTGGGCCTGGGCCTGGGCCCTGGGCCTGGGCCTGGGCCTGGGCCTGGGCCTGGGCCTGGGCCTGGGCCTGGGCCTGGGCCTGGGCCTGGGCCTGGGCCTGGGCCTGGGCCTGGGCCTGGGCCTGGGCCTGGGCCTGGGCCTGGGCCTGGGCCTGGGCCTGGGCCTGGGCCTGGGCCTGGGCCTGGGCCTGGGCCTGGGCCTGGGCCTGGGCCTGGGCCTGGGCCTGGGCCTGGGCCTGGGCCTGGGCCTGGGCCTGGGCCTGGGCCTGGGCCTGGGCCTGGGCCTGGGCCTGGGCCTGGGCCTGGGCCTGGGCCTGGGCCTGGGCCTGGGCCTGGGCCTGGGCCTGGGCCTGGGCCTGGGCCTGGGCCTGGGCCTGGGCCTGGGCCTGGGCCTGGGCCTGGGCCTGGGCCTGGGCCTGGGCCTGGGCCTGGGCCTGGGCCTGGGCCTGGGCCTGGGCCTGGGCCTGGGCCTGGGCCCTGGGCCTGGGCCTGGGCCTGGGCCTGGGCCTGGGCCCTGGGCCTGGGCCTGGGCCCTGGGCCTGGGCCTGGGCCTGGGCCTGGGCCTGGGCCTGGGCCCTGGGCCTGGGCCTGGGCCTGGGCCCTGGGCCTGGGCCTGGGCCTGGGCCTGGGCCTGGGCCTGGGCCTGGGCCTGGGCCTGGGCCTGGGCCTGGGCCTGGGCCTGGGCCTGGGCCTGGGCCTGGGCCTGGGCCTGGGCCTGGGCCTGGGCCTGGGCCTGGGCCTGGGCCTGGGCCTGGGCCTGGGCCTGGGCCTGGGCCTGGGCCTGGGCCTGGGCCTGGGCCTGGGCCTGGGCCTGGGCCTGGGCCTGGGCCTGGGCCTGGGCCTGGGCCTGGGCCTGGGCCTGGGCCTGGGCCTGGGCCTGGGCCTGGGCCTGGGCCTGGGCCTGGGCCTGGGCCTGGGCCTGGGCCTGGGCCTGGGCCTGGGCCTGGGCCTGGGCCTGGGCCTGGGCCTGGGCCTGGGCCTGGGCCTGGGCCTGGGCCTGGGCCTGGGCCTGGGCCTGGGCCTGGGCCCTGGGCCTGGGCCTGGGCCTGGGCCTGGGCCTGGGCCTGGGCCCTGGGCCTGGGCCTGGGCCTGGGCCTGGGCCTGGGCCTGGGCCTGGGCCTGGGCCTGGGCCTGGGCCTGGGCCTGGGCCTGGGCCTGGGCCTGGGCCTGGGCCCTGGGCCTGGGCCTGGGCCTGGGCCTGGGCCTGGGCCTGGGCCTGGGCCTGGGCCTGGGCCTGGGCCTGGGCCTGGGCCTGGGCCTGGGCCTGGGCCTGGGCCTGGGCCTGGGCCTGGGCCTGGGCCTGGGCCTGGGCCTGGGCCTGGGCCTGGGCCTGGGCCTGGGCCTGGGCCTGGGCCTGGGCCTGGGCCTGGGCCTGGGCCTGGGCCTGGGCCTGGGCCTGGGCCTGGGCCTGGGCCTGGGCCTGGGCCTGGGCCTGGGCCTGGGCCTGGGCCTGGGCCTGGGCCTGGGCCTGGGCCTGGGCCTGGGCCTGGGCCTGGGCCTGGGCCTGGGCCTGGGCCTGGGCCTGGGCCTGGGCCTGGGCCTGGGCCTGGGCCTGGGCCCTGGGCCTGGGCCTGGGCCTGGGCCTGGGCCTGGGCCTGGGCCTGGGCCTGGGCCTGGGCCTGGGCCTGGGCCTGGGCCTGGGCCTGGGCCTGGGCCTGGGCCTGGGCCTGGGCCTGGGCCTGGGCCTGGGCCTGGGCCTGGGCCTGGGCCTGGGCCTGGGCCTGGGCCTGGGCCTGGGCCTGGGCCTGGGCCTGGGCCTGGGCCTGGGCCTGGGCCTGGGCCTGGGCCTGGGCCTGGGCCTGGGCCCTGGGCCTGGGCCTGGGCCTGGGCCTGGGCCTGGGCCTGGGCCTGGGCCTGGGCCTGGGCCTGGGCCTGGGCCCTGGGCCTGGGCCTGGGCCTGGGCCTGGGCCTGGGCCTGGGCCTGGGCCTGGGCCTGGGCCTGGGCCTGGGCCTGGGCCTGGGCCTGGGCCTGGGCCTGGGCCTGGGCCTGGGCCTGGGCCTGGGCCTGGGCCTGGGCCTGGGCCTGGGCCTGGGCCTGGGCCTGGGCCTGGGCCTGGGCCTGGGCCTGGGCCTGGGCCTGGGCCTGGGCCTGGGCCTGGGCCTGGGCCTGGGCCTGGGCCTGGGCCTGGGCCTGGGCCTGGGCCTGGGCCTGGGCCTGGGCCTGGGCCTGGGCCTGGGCCTGGGCCTGGGCCTGGGCCTGGGCCTGGGCCTGGGCCTGGGCCTGGGCCTGGGCCTGGGCCTGGGCCTGGGCCTGGGCCTGGGCCTGGGCCTGGGCCTGGGCCTGGGCCTGGGCCTGGGCCTGGGCCTGGGCCTGGGCCTGGGCCTGGGCCTGGGCCTGGGCCTGGGCCTGGGCCTGGGCCTGGGCCTGGGCCTGGGCCTGGGCCTGGGCCTGGGCCTGGGCCTGGGCCTGGGCCTGGGCCTGGGCCTGGGCCTGGGCCTGGGCCTGGGCCTGGGCCTGGGCCTGGGCCTGGGCCTGGGCCTGGGCCTGGGCCTGGGCCTGGGCCTGGGCCTGGGCCTGGGCCTGGGCCTGGGCCTGGGCCTGGGCCTGGGCCTGGGCCTGGGCCTGGGCCTGGGCCTGGGCCTGGGCCTGGGCCTGGGCCTGGGCCTGGGCCTGGGCCTGGGCCTGGGCCTGGGCCTGGGCCTGGGCCTGGGCCTGGGCCTGGGCCTGGGCCTGGGCCTGGGCCTGGGCCTGGGCCTGGGCCTGGGCCTGGGCCTGGGCCTGGGCCTGGGCCTGGGCCTGGGCCTGGGCCTGGGCCTGGGCCTGGGCCTGGGCCTGGGCCTGGGCCTGGGCCTGGGCCTGGGCCTGGGCCTGGGCCTGGGCCTGGGCCTGGGCCTGGGCCTGGGCCTGGGCCTGGGCCTGGGCCTGGGCCCTGGGCCTGGGCCTGGGCCTGGGCCTGGGCCTGGGCCTGGGCCTGGGCCTGGGCCTGGGCCTGGGCCTGGGCCTGGGCCTGGGCCTGGGCCTGGGCCTGGGCCTGGGCCTGGGCCTGGGCCTGGGCCTGGGCCTGGGCCTGGGCCTGGGCCTGGGCCTGGGCCTGGGCCTGGGCCTGGGCCTGGGCCTGGGCCTGGGCCTGGGCCTGGGCCTGGGCCTGGGCCTGGGCCTGGGCCTGGGCCTGGGCCTGGGCCTGGGCCTGGGCCTGGGCCTGGGCCTGGGCCTGGGCCTGGGCCTGGGCCTGGGCCTGGGCCTGGGCCTGGGCCTGGGCCTGGGCCTGGGCCTGGGCCTGGGCCTGGGCCTGGGCCTGGGCCTGGGCCTGGGCCTGGGCCTGGGCCTGGGCCTGGGCCTGGGCCTGGGCCTGGGCCTGGGCCTGGGCCTGGGCCTGGGCCTGGGCCTGGGCCTGGGCCTGGGCCTGGGCCTGGGCCTGGGCCTGGGCCTGGGCCTGGGCCTGGGCCTGGGCCTGGGCCTGGGCCTGGGCCTGGGCCTGGGCCTGGGCCTGGGCCCTGGGCCTGGGCCTGGGCCTGGGCCTGGGCCTGGGCCTGGGCCTGGGCCTGGGCCTGGGCCTGGGCCTGGGCCTGGGCCTGGGCCTGGGCCTGGGCCTGGGCCTGGGCCTGGGCCTGGGCCTGGGCCTGGGCCTGGGCCTGGGCCTGGGCCTGGGCCTGGGCCTGGGCCTGGGCCTGGGCCTGGGCCTGGGCCTGGGCCTGGGCCTGGGCCTGGGCCTGGGCCTGGGCCTGGGCCTGGGCCTGGGCCTGGGCCTGGGCCTGGGCCTGGGCCTGGGCCTGGGCCTGGGCCTGGGCCTGGGCCTGGGCCTGGGCCTGGGCCTGGGCCTGGGCCTGGGCCTGGGCCTGGGCCTGGGCCTGGGCCTGGGCCTGGGCCTGGGCCTGGGCCCTGGGCCTGGGCCTGGGCCTGGGCCTGGGCCTGGGCCTGGGCCTGGGCCTGGGCCTGGGCCTGGGCCTGGGCCTGGGCCTGGGCCTGGGCCTGGGCCTGGGCCTGGGCCTGGGCCTGGGCCTGGGCCTGGGCCTGGGCCTGGGCCTGGGCCTGGGCCTGGGCCTGGGCCTGGGCCTGGGCCTGGGCCTGGGCCTGGGCCTGGGCCTGGGCCTGGGCCTGGGCCTGGGCCTGGGCCTGGGCCTGGGCCTGGGCCTGGGCCTGGGCCTGGGCCTGGGCCTGGGCCTGGGCCTGGGCCTGGGCCTGGGCCTGGGCCTGGGCCTGGGCCTGGGCCTGGGCCTGGGCCTGGGCCTGGGCCTGGGCCTGGGCCTGGGCCTGGGCCTGGGCCTGGGCCTGGGCCTGGGCCTGGGCCTGGGCCTGGGCCTGGGCCTGGGCCTGGGCCTGGGCCCTGGGCCTGGGCCTGGGCCTGGGCCTGGGCCTGGGCCTGGGCCTGGGCCTGGGCCTGGGCCTGGGCCTGGGCCTGGGCCTGGGCCTGGGCCTGGGCCTGGGCCTGGGCCTGGGCCCTGGGCCTGGGCCTGGGCCTGGGCCTGGGCCTGGGCCTGGGCCTGGGCCTGGGCCTGGGCCTGGGCCTGGGCCTGGGCCTGGGCCTGGGCCTGGGCCTGGGCCTGGGCCTGGGCCTGGGCCTGGGCCTGGGCCTGGGCCTGGGCCTGGGCCTGGGCCTGGGCCTGGGCCTGGGCCTGGGCCTGGGCCTGGGCCTGGGCCTGGGCCTGGGCCTGGGCCTGGGCCTGGGCCTGGGCCTGGGCCTGGGCCTGGGCCTGGGCCTGGGCCTGGGCCTGGGCCTGGGCCTGGGCCTGGGCCTGGGCCTGGGCCTGGGCCTGGGCCTGGGCCTGGGCCTGGGCCTGGGCCTGGGCCTGGGCCTGGGCCTGGGCCTGGGCCTGGGCCTGGGCCTGGGCCTGGGCCTGGGCCTGGGCCTGGGCCTGGGCCTGGGCCTGGGCCTGGGCCTGGGCCTGGGCCTGGGCCTGGGCCTGGGCCTGGGCCTGGGCCTGGGCCTGGGCCTGGGCCTGGGCCTGGGCCTGGGCCTGGGCCTGGGCCTGGGCCTGGGCCTGGGCCTGGGCCTGGGCCTGGGCCTGGGCCTGGGCCTGGGCCTGGGCCTGGGCCCTGGGCCTGGGCCTGGGCCTGGGCCTGGGCCTGGGCCTGGGCCTGGGCCTGGGCCTGGGCCTGGGCCTGGGCCTGGGCCTGGGCCTGGGCCTGGGCCTGGGCCTGGGCCTGGGCCTGGGCCTGGGCCTGGGCCTGGGCCTGGGCCTGGGCCTGGGCCTGGGCCTGGGCCTGGGCCTGGGCCTGGGCCTGGGCCTGGGCCTGGGCCTGGGCCTGGGCCTGGGCCTGGGCCTGGGCCTGGGCCTGGGCCTGGGCCTGGGCCTGGGCCTGGGCCTGGGCCTGGGCCTGGGCCTGGGCCTGGGCCTGGGCCTGGGCCTGGGCCTGGGCCTGGGCCTGGGCCTGGGCCTGGGCCTGGGCCTGGGCCTGGGCCTGGGCCTGGGCCTGGGCCTGGGCCCTGGGCCTGGGCCTGGGCCTGGGCCTGGGCCTGGGCCTGGGCCTGGGCCTGGGCCTGGGCCTGGGCCTGGGCCTGGGCCTGGGCCCTGGGCCTGGGCCTGGGCCTGGGCCTGGGCCTGGGCCTGGGCCTGGGCCTGGGCCTGGGCCTGGGCCTGGGCCTGGGCCTGGGCCTGGGCCTGGGCCTGGGCCTGGGCCTGGGCCTGGGCCTGGGCCTGGGCCTGGGCCTGGGCCTGGGCCTGGGCCTGGGCCTGGGCCTGGGCCTGGGCCTGGGCCTGGGCCTGGGCCTGGGCCTGGGCCTGGGCCTGGGCCTGGGCCTGGGCCTGGGCCTGGGCCTGGGCCTGGGCCTGGGCCTGGGCCTGGGCCTGGGCCTGGGCCTGGGCCTGGGCCTGGGCCTGGGCCTGGGCCTGGGCCCTGGGCCTGGGCCTGGGCCTGGGCCTGGGCCTGGGCCTGGGCCTGGGCCTGGGCCTGGGCCTGGGCCTGGGCCTGGGCCTGGGCCTGGGCCTGGGCCTGGGCCTGGGCCTGGGCCTGGGCCTGGGCCTGGGCCTGGGCCTGGGCCTGGGCCTGGGCCTGGGCCTGGGCCTGGGCCTGGGCCTGGGCCTGGGCCTGGGCCTGGGCCTGGGCCTGGGCCTGGGCCTGGGCCTGGGCCTGGGCCTGGGCCTGGGCCTGGGCCTGGGCCTGGGCCTGGGCCTGGGCCTGGGCCTGGGCCTGGGCCTGGGCCTGGGCCTGGGCCTGGGCCTGGGCCTGGGCCTGGGCCTGGGCCTGGGCCTGGGCCTGGGCCTGGGCCTGGGCCTGGGCCTGGGCCTGGGCCTGGGCCTGGGCCTGGGCCTGGGCCTGGGCCTGGGCCCTGGGCCTGGGCCTGGGCCTGGGCCTGGGCCTGGGCCTGGGCCTGGGCCTGGGCCCTGGGCCTGGGCCTGGGCCTGGGCCTGGGCCTGGGCCTGGGCCTGGGCCCTGGGCCTGGGCCTGGGCCTGGGCCTGGGCCTGGGCCTGGGCCTGGGCCTGGGCCTGGGCCTGGGCCTGGGCCTGGGCCTGGGCCTGGGCCTGGGCCTGGGCCTGGGCCTGGGCCTGGGCCTGGGCCTGGGCCTGGGCCTGGGCCTGGGCCTGGGCCTGGGCCTGGGCCTGGGCCTGGGCCTGGGCCTGGGCCTGGGCCTGGGCCTGGGCCCTGGGCCTGGGCCTGGGCCTGGGCCTGGGCCTGGGCCTGGGCCTGGGCCTGGGCCTGGGCCTGGGCCTGGGCCTGGGCCTGGGCCTGGGCCTGGGCCTGGGCCTGGGCCTGGGCCTGGGCCTGGGCCTGGGCCTGGGCCTGGGCCTGGGCCTGGGCCTGGGCCTGGGCCTGGGCCTGGGCCTGGGCCTGGGCCTGGGCCTGGGCCTGGGCCTGGGCCTGGGCCTGGGCCTGGGCCTGGGCCTGGGCCTGGGCCCTGGGCCTGGGCCTGGGCCTGGGCCTGGGCCTGGGCCTGGGCCTGGGCCTGGGCCTGGGCCTGGGCCTGGGCCTGGGCCTGGGCCTGGGCCTGGGCCTGGGCCTGGGCCTGGGCCTGGGCCTGGGCCTGGGCCTGGGCCTGGGCCCTGGGCCTGGGCCTGGGCCTGGGCCTGGGCCTGGGCCTGGGCCTGGGCCTGGGCCTGGGCCTGGGCCTGGGCCTGGGCCTGGGCCTGGGCCTGGGCCTGGGCCTGGGCCTGGGCCTGGGCCTGGGCCTGGGCCTGGGCCTGGGCCTGGGCCTGGGCCTGGGCCTGGGCCTGGGCCTGGGCCTGGGCCTGGGCCTGGGCCTGGGCCTGGGCCTGGGCCTGGGCCTGGGCCTGGGCCTGGGCCTGGGCCTGGGCCTGGGCCTGGGCCTGGGCCTGGGCCTGGGCCTGGGCCTGGGCCTGGGCCTGGGCCTGGGCCTGGGCCTGGGCCTGGGCCTGGGCCTGGGCCTGGGCCTGGGCCTGGGCCTGGGCCTGGGCCTGGGCCTGGGCCTGGGCCTGGGCCTGGGCCTGGGCCTGGGCCTGGGCCTGGGCCTGGGCCTGGGCCTGGGCCCTGGGCCTGGGCCTGGGCCTGGGCCTGGGCCTGGGCCTGGGCCTGGGCCTGGGCCTGGGCCTGGGCCTGGGCCTGGGCCTGGGCCTGGGCCTGGGCCTGGGCCCTGGGCCTGGGCCTGGGCCTGGGCCTGGGCCTGGGCCTGGGCCTGGGCCTGGGCCTGGGCCTGGGCCTGGGCCTGGGCCTGGGCCTGGGCCTGGGCCTGGGCCTGGGCCTGGGCCTGGGCCTGGGCCTGGGCCTGGGCCTGGGCCTGGGCCTGGGCCTGGGCCTGGGCCTGGGCCTGGGCCTGGGCCTGGGCCTGGGCCTGGGCCTGGGCCTGGGCCTGGGCCTGGGCCTGGGCCTGGGCCTGGGCCTGGGCCTGGGCCTGGGCCTGGGCCTGGGCCTGGGCCTGGGCCTGGGCCTGGGCCTGGGCCTGGGCCTGGGCCTGGGCCTGGGCCTGGGCCTGGGCCTGGGCCTGGGCCTGGGCCTGGGCCTGGGCCTGGGCCTGGGCCTGGGCCTGGGCCTGGGCCTGGGCCTGGGCCTGGGCCTGGGCCTGGGCCTGGGCCTGGGCCTGGGCCTGGGCCTGGGCCTGGGCCTGGGCCTGGGCCTGGGCCTGGGCCTGGGCCTGGGCCTGGGCCTGGGCCTGGGCCTGGGCCTGGGCCTGGGCCTGGGCCTGGGCCTGGGCCTGGGCCTGGGCCTGGGCCTGGGCCTGGGCCTGGGCCTGGGCCTGGGCCTGGGCCTGGGCCTGGGCCTGGGCCTGGGCCTGGGCCTGGGCCTGGGCCTGGGCCTGGGCCTGGGCCTGGGCCTGGGCCTGGGCCTGGGCCTGGGCCTGGGCCTGGGCCTGGGCCCTGGGCCTGGGCCTGGGCCTGGGCCTGGGCCTGGGCCTGGGCCCTGGGCCTGGGCCTGGGCCTGGGCCCTGGGCCTGGGCCTGGGCCTGGGCCTGGGCCTGGGCCTGGGCCTGGGCCTGGGCCTGGGCCTGGGCCTGGGCCTGGGCCTGGGCCTGGGCCTGGGCCTGGGCCTGGGCCTGGGCCTGGGCCTGGGCCTGGGCCTGGGCCTGGGCCTGGGCCTGGGCCTGGGCCTGGGCCTGGGCCTGGGCCTGGGCCTGGGCCTGGGCCTGGGCCCTGGGCCTGGGCCTGGGCCTGGGCCTGGGCCTGGGCCTGGGCCTGGGCCTGGGCCTGGGCCTGGGCCTGGGCCTGGGCCTGGGCCTGGGCCTGGGCCTGGGCCTGGGCCTGGGCCTGGGCCTGGGCCTGGGCCTGGGCCTGGGCCTGGGCCTGGGCCTGGGCCTGGGCCTGGGCCTGGGCCTGGGCCTGGGCCTGGGCCTGGGCCTGGGCCTGGGCCTGGGCCTGGGCCTGGGCCTGGGCCTGGGCCTGGGCCTGGGCCTGGGCCTGGGCCTGGGCCTGGGCCTGGGCCTGGGCCTGGGCCTGGGCCTGGGCCTGGGCCTGGGCCTGGGCCTGGGCCTGGGCCTGGGCCTGGGCCTGGGCCTGGGCCTGGGCCTGGGCCTGGGCCTGGGCCCTGGGCCTGGGCCTGGGCCTGGGCCTGGGCCTGGGCCTGGGCCTGGGCCTGGGCCTGGGCCTGGGCCTGGGCCTGGGCCTGGGCCTGGGCCTGGGCCTGGGCCTGGGCCTGGGCCTGGGCCTGGGCCTGGGCCTGGGCCTGGGCCCTGGGCCTGGGCCTGGGCCTGGGCCTGGGCCTGGGCCTGGGCCTGGGCCTGGGCCTGGGCCTGGGCCTGGGCCTGGGCCTGGGCCTGGGCCTGGGCCTGGGCCTGGGCCTGGGCCTGGGCCTGGGCCTGGGCCTGGGCCTGGGCCTGGGCCTGGGCCTGGGCCTGGGCCTGGGCCTGGGCCTGGGCCTGGGCCTGGGCCTGGGCCTGGGCCTGGGCCTGGGCCTGGGCCTGGGCCTGGGCCTGGGCCTGGGCCTGGGCCTGGGCCTGGGCCTGGGCCTGGGCCTGGGCCTGGGCCTGGGCCTGGGCCTGGGCCTGGGCCTGGGCCTGGGCCTGGGCCTGGGCCTGGGCCTGGGCCTGGGCCTGGGCCTGGGCCTGGGCCTGGGCCTGGGCCTGGGCCTGGGCCTGGGCCTGGGCCTGGGCCTGGGCCTGGGCCTGGGCCTGGGCCTGGGCCTGGGCCTGGGCCTGGGCCTGGGCCTGGGCCCTGGGCCTGGGCCTGGGCCTGGGCCCTGGGCCTGGGCCTGGGCCTGGGCCTGGGCCTGGGCCTGGGCCTGGGCCTGGGCCTGGGCCTGGGCCTGGGCCTGGGCCTGGGCCTGGGCCTGGGCCTGGGCCTGGGCCTGGGCCTGGGCCTGGGCCTGGGCCTGGGCCTGGGCCTGGGCCTGGGCCTGGGCCTGGGCCTGGGCCTGGGCCCTGGGCCTGGGCCTGGGCCTGGGCCTGGGCCTGGGCCTGGGCCTGGGCCTGGGCCTGGGCCTGGGCCTGGGCCTGGGCCTGGGCCTGGGCCTGGGCCTGGGCCTGGGCCTGGGCCTGGGCCTGGGCCTGGGCCTGGGCCTGGGCCTGGGCCTGGGCCTGGGCCTGGGCCTGGGCCTGGGCCTGGGCCTGGGCCTGGGCCTGGGCCTGGGCCTGGGCCTGGGCCTGGGCCTGGGCCTGGGCCTGGGCCTGGGCCTGGGCCTGGGCCTGGGCCTGGGCCTGGGCCTGGGCCTGGGCCCTGGGCCTGGGCCTGGGCCTGGGCCTGGGCCTGGGCCTGGGCCTGGGCCTGGGCCTGGGCCTGGGCCCTGGGCCTGGGCCTGGGCCTGGGCCTGGGCCTGGGCCTGGGCCTGGGCCCTGGGCCTGGGCCTGGGCCTGGGCCTGGGCCTGGGCCTGGGCCTGGGCCTGGGCCTGGGCCTGGGCCTGGGCCTGGGCCTGGGCCTGGGCCTGGGCCCTGGGCCTGGGCCTGGGCCTGGGCCTGGGCCTGGGCCTGGGCCTGGGCCTGGGCCCTGGGCCTGGGCCTGGGCCTGGGCCCTGGGCCTGGGCCTGGGCCTGGGCCTGGGCCTGGGCCTGGGCCTGGGCCTGGGCCCTGGGCCTGGGCCTGGGCCTGGGCCTGGGCCTGGGCCTGGGCCTGGGCCTGGGCCTGGGCCTGGGCCTGGGCCTGGGCCTGGGCCTGGGCCTGGGCCTGGGCCTGGGCCCTGGGCCTGGGCCTGGGCCTGGGCCTGGGCCTGGGCCTGGGCCTGGGCCCTGGGCCTGGGCCTGGGCCTGGGCCTGGGCCTGGGCCTGGGCCTGGGCCTGGGCCTGGGCCTGGGCCTGGGCCTGGGCCTGGGCCTGGGCCTGGGCCTGGGCCTGGGCCTGGGCCTGGGCCTGGGCCTGGGCCTGGGCCTGGGCCTGGGCCTGGGCCTGGGCCTGGGCCTGGGCCCAAGGCCCTAAGCCTAGACCTGTAGCTGAGGCTGAAAGCTCCATGAAATGTAGCGACGTCGCATACCACTACTTAAAGATGAGATCTGTATGGACAGCTTTTACAGTTACAATTATATTTTAAAAAAATCTATATTCTTTTGTAAATTATATTTTTTTAACCGTGTTAATAAGCAACGTACAACGTCTATCAACTCTCTACCATGCTCTAAATACTAAATAGAGTTGTTTTTGTTGATTACATTACCCTCGGTTAACCTTTCTTTTACAAAGTACAAGTGTCCTTCAATTTAAGATGTCAATGTTTGTTGTTTTTTATATTGAGTTCTTGTAGATATTATTTTTAAAAATATATTACGATAACATATTTTTAGTTAAAGAGATTTAATATTTAAAAAAATATTAAAAAAAAAAACAAGCACGTTCCTCTTCATTTTCAAGTAGACTTCCAAGTTTGAACGTGCCTTAAATAGCTGCAGGCTTCGTAATCAATGTTTGCTAGGGCAGTAATAAGTTCACTGTACACAGCGATAAATAGATTTCTATTTTTAACTCAGCCTTAAAAAAAAAAAATACGCACGATCGAGCCAAAAAATACACTACACCTTTAGACCTTCGATATGGAGACAAAAGGTGTGTATCTAAATATA
>JAPFFL010000104.1:0-11238 GCA_029228465.1 Salix viminalis
CGACAAGGCTCGATTACATCACCTTTGATCATACAAAATTATTTCTATTCTCGGTGAATCTCCGGTTTTCGAGCAGCATCTTCTCGTCCAAACTCTCGGTGCCTTCTGGGTCTGTCAAAACAGATCGGGATCTATTGATTTTCTTGGTTCTCGGCATCTTCTGTTCAAACTCTCGGCTTCTGTCAAAATCTCCAGGTTCTTCTTGCTCTCGGTTTCAATTTGAAGAAATTTTTTCCTCTCGGCACCTGGGTCTGTCAAAATCTCCAGGTTCTTCTTGCTCTCGGTTTCAATTTGAAGAAATTTTTCCTCTCGGCACCTGGGTCTGTCAAAATCTTCAGATTCTTCTTGCTCTCGGTTTCAATTTGAGAAAATTTTTCTCTCGGCACCTGGGTCTGTCAAATTTCCAGGTTCTTCTTGCTCTCGGTTTCACTCTTCAGATATTTATTGCTCTCGGCCACCTTTCTGTTTTTTTTTATTTTGAGATAAAAAAAAATTATTTTATTGCTCTCGGTTTTATTCCTTGCTCTCGGTCTGTCAAAATCTTTGTTTATTTGTCTTGGGTTATATATTTACTTGAGATGGATTCCGCACCTATATGTGTCAAATTTTCGGGGATAAATTACTCTACCTGGGCGTTTCAATTTGAACTTTTTCTCCTAGGAAAGGATCTTTGGGGCCATATTGATGGCACTGATGCTACCCCAAAAGATGATACAACAAAAGAACCTAAGGACTCTCCCTCTTGGGCTGTGCTTGATGCCCGAATTATGTCTTGGCTTCTTAGTTCGGTGGAACCACACATTGTTCCAAATTTGCGAGCACATCTTACTGCTCAATCTATGTGGAAGCACTTGAAGCAAGTGTATCATCAAGTTGATGGTGCTCGTCGATTTCAGCTAGAACATGCTATTGCCATGTTTCAACATGGAAATCTTTCTATTCAGGACTACTACTCTGCATTTTTTACCCTTTGGCATGAATATTCTGATTTGGTTACAGCGAATGTCCCTATTGCCACTCTTCCAACTATTCAGAGTCTTCATGAAAATAGTCGACGAGATCAGTTTCTTATGAAATTGCGACCAGAATTTGAATCAGTCCGGTCTTCTTTATTGAATAGATCTCCTGTTCCTTCTCTTGACATCTGTTTCGGTGAGTTGCTTCGCGAAGAACAACGACTTAGTACTCAAGCTATTTTGGAGCACTCTCATGGTAGTTCTGGGCCAGCAACAATGGTGTATGTTGCTCACGGGCGAGGATCATCTATGCCTTCTAAAAACTTGCAATGTTTCTATTGCAAGGGATATAGACATGTTGCTGTCATTGTCCTAAGAAATTCTGCTCTTATTGTAAGAAAAAGGGTCATATTATTAAAGAATGTCGTATCCGTCCTCAGAATCGTCAGGCCAGAGCATTTCACGCCTCTCTTAATGTGCCTCCAGCAGAAAATTATGTTACACATGCCTCTTCTTCAGGTGGTATCTCCACTCTTCCACCTCTAGCAGGAAATTATTATACACCAGAAATGGTGCAACAAATGCTAATTTCTGCATTATCTGCCATGGGGTTGCAAGGTAAAAATTCTACTAAATTCTGGTACATAGACTCGGGGGCAGAAAATCATATGACAAATACTACTACTGTCTTGAGTCGTGTTCAACCTTATGATGGTCAATCGGCTATTCAGACGGCCAATGGTAGTTTCTTGCCCATTACTGTTGTTGGTGATGCCTCTTCTACGTTCACTAATGTGTTTCTTGCTCCTAAACTTTCCTCGAATCTTATCTCGGTTGGACAATTAGTTGATGATAATTGTCATGTTCATTTTTCTGGTGCTGGTTGTGTTGTGCAGGATCAGGTATCGGGGAAGCCGATCGCGAGGGGACCTAAAGTGGGGCACTTGTTTCCACTATTTTTACCTGTTTCAACATTTTCTCCCATTAAGTCTTTTGCTTGTACTAAAATTCTTGTTCTTAGTATGGTGTGACATCGTCGTTTAGGTCATCCCAATAATCAGATTTTATCTCATGTATTGAACTCTGGTTTTATTGGTAATAAAACATATCCTTCTTTATCTCTTGAGTGTGATCCTTGCAAAATTAGTAAAAGCAAAATTCTTCCATTTCCTTTGCATGCTAGTTGCGCTTCCCACTACTTTGATCTTATCCATAGTGATGTTTGGGGACCTTCCCCGGTCGATTCTCATGAAAAATTCAAATACTATGTGACATTCATTGACGATTATAGCAGATTTACTTGGGTCTATTGTCTTCGCTCTAAATCTGAAGTTTATCGTATCTTCACTGAGTTTTTAGCGTATGTCGCTAATCACTTTTCTACTACTATTAAAACACTACGCACAAATTCTGGTGGTGAATACTTGTCTACTGAGTTTCAGGCTTTCTTGGCATCTCATGGAATTATTCATCACCGTTCATGTCCTGCTACTCCTCAACAGAATGGAGTAGTTGAACGAAAAAATCGTCACCTTCTTGATGTGGTATGTACTTTCTTGTTAGCATCCTCTGTTCCTTCCATATTTTGGGTTGAAGCTCTAAAAATTGCTACCTACTTAATTAATCGCTTACCCTCTCAAGCCTTACAAATGGAGTCTCTATTTTTTCGCTTGTTCGCCAAACAACCTAGTTATGATAATCTTCGTATTTTCGACTGTGTCTGTTTTGCTCACTTACCACCTCATGAGCGACATAAATTATCTGCTCAATCTGTACGATGTGCATTCTTGGGATATAATTTATGTCAAAAAGGCTTTGTCTGTTACGATCCTACTTTACGATGTACACGTATTTCTAGGAATGTTATTTTTTTTGAGAATCAACAATTCTTTTCGGTATCCTCTGTGTCCTCTCCTTCTACTGTGGTCCTCCCTTCATTTGAGTCACAAGTATCTGATCTTCATCCAGTCAACTCTCGCTTTAAACCAGGTATTGTGTATACAAGACGCTCCCTCCCACAGTCTCCTCCAGCGGCTAACTTGATATCTGATCCTCCCACACTCCAAATTCAGACAAATGATGAACCACCAGAACCCCGGGTACATCACTCATCTCGAGTGTCCGTACCCCCGGATAGGTATGGATTTCCTACTTCTGGTAACTCTATTTCAGCTCTTACTGTTGCACTGTCTAATTTTGATATACCTACATGCTACTCACACGCTGCCAAGCATGATTGTTGGCGACAGGCTATGCAGAAAGAAATAGCTGCTCTAGAGGCTAATCACACTTGGGACATTGAGCCATGTCCGTCATCTATTATTCCCCTGGGTTGCAAGTGGGTTTACTCAGTCAAAGTCCGATCTGATGGCAGTTTAGACCGTTACAAGGCCAGGCTTGTTGCGCTTGGGAATCATCAGGAATATGGGGTCAATTATGAAGAGACGTTTGCTCTAGTGGCTAAAATGACTACTATGCGTATGATTCTTGCTCTTGCTGCTTCTAGTCATTGGACGCTACATCAGATGGATGTCAAAAATGCATTTCTTCATGAGGATTTTAAAGAATGCATTTATATGAAGCTGCCTCCGGGATTATTTTCTTCTCCGACTTCACATGTGTGTAAGCTTCGTCGCTCTCTTTACGGTCTCAAACAGGCTCCGAGGGCCTAGTTTGATAAATTCCGCACCACTTTACTACAGTTCTCATTCCAACAGAGCAAGCATGATACTTCCTTGTTCCTTCAGAAATCAGTCGTGAGTATTGTTGTTCTTTTGGTGTATGTTGACGACATTGTGATTACGGGTTCTGATTCAGCTCTACTTGATCAACTCAAAACTCATCTTTCAGAAGCATTTCATATGAAAGATCTTGGGTCCCTCACTTATTTTCTTGGTCTTGAAGTGCATCGCAGCTCCTCAGGCATTTCTCTAAATCAGCATAAGTATGCTCGTGATGTGGTGGCTACAGCTGGTCTACAAGATGCTACTTCGGTTGATACTCCTATGGAAGTGAATATCAAGCTTTGTAAAGAAGAGGGTGACTTAATTGTTGATCCCAGTTTATATCGAAAATTGGTAGGCAACCTTGTTTATCTCACCATTACTAGACCGGACATCTCATTTGCCGTACAACAAGTCAGCCAGTTTCTTCAGGCTCCTCGCCATCTTCATTTGGCTGCTGTTCATCGGATCTTACGCTATGTTCACGGCACGGTGGCTCGTGGGTTATTTTTTCCTACAAACAACCCTCTTTGCCTTACAGCTTATAGCGATGCGGATTGGGTAGATACTCGTCGATCCGTCACTAGTTGGTGTATGTTCTTAGGAGATGCATTGATCTCTTGGAAGAGTAAGAAACAAGATCGAGTATCTAAGTCCTCTACAGAATCTGAGTATCGGGCAATGTCTCTTGCTTGTTTTGAAATCATTTGAGTTCGAGGGTTGCTTGATGAGCTTAATTTTTCTGCCACTAACCCTACACCTCTCCATGCCGATAATACGAGTGCTATTCAGATCACGATTAATCCTGTCTTTCATGAGCGAACGAAGCATATTGAGGTGGACTGTCACTCTATTCGTGAAGCCTACGACGCTCGTGTTATTACTCTTCCTCATATATCCACTGACTTGCAAATTGCTGATATCTTCACCAAAACCCTCACACGTCAACGACATTGTTTCCTACATAGCAAATTGATGCTGATTGACCATCCTGCATCAATTTGAGGGGGGCTGTCAACGGACAACTTGTTGTCCGTTACTCCCAGCTGATTTTGTTAAGAATTCCATTGTAGGTGCAGGTATAGGTGCAGGTTACCGTTATGTGTATATTTCCTTTCTTGTGTAACATTGCTGCAGTCTAGGACGACAAAGTAGTATAGTAGGTACAAAAAGTCTATTATTTTATTGTATATATATTCATTTCTATAATCCCTTAAGGGGAGATACAATTTTGAGACAATATTGTGTTATAGTTTGACATCTGGAAGAACAGAACCTGCTGTTTCATCAAATTGTTCCCCACCATTGAGACCCCCTCCAAAACCAGGACACGTTTTGAAGACAGGTAAAGATTATTCTGTGTCTTTAAATTGAAACAACAGGTCAACTTGATTTCTTTCCTTATCTATTCTCCTCCTAAACTTAATGATGTTTCAATGCTCCATGATGCAGGAAAAGGTTCAGATGTTTCTTCTATAGATGAATTGGAAGACTTTGCTATGGGTAGGATGCGAATCAATGCTCGTCAGTGTCTCTAATGGTCATCATGTCGGGAAGTAAAGGAGAGCCAGATGATCTAGAATCATTTTTTTGGCGGGGTTTCTCGACCCGATGAGTGTACCAAAGTCAAGTTCTGGAGCTCCGGTAAGAACTGCTGGTATCAGAGTTAAGGTTTTTGTAACAACAGTAGCTTGCTTTTTTAATTTGATTCCTGATGGACTTGTTACGACCCTCTATTTGATCCAAGGATAAATGGAAAAGGAAAGCCCAAATTCCCTTTTAAAAAGGCTTCGAGTCCCTCATTTGGCATAAGGAAGACTTCTACAACAAATGCACTTGGTGACCTTTCTTCAATTTTTGGAGGTAGTTTGTTATTGAAATTAGATTAGTGGCAGAAGTAGAAATGTTCTTTTGATGCATTGTTTTTTATAATATGATGACCTTTACTCTGCCAAAGATGCCACATTATCTGGAGAATTTGAGAAAATTGAAGGGGAAAGTGAAGAAAGAAGGAGAGCCAGATGGGATCGTCACCAGAGGACCAGGGATCGTATGGTCTGTTTTCCTACTTGTCATTTCTCCGCTCTTTGTCTCTCAAACAAGACCAGAGTTATAATATTGACTGGATGAACTTATTTTTTCCTCTTGGATTATAGTAATACCACGTGTTTGTTTATATAGAGGGTGAAAAGAAATCAATGGATGGGTGAAATAAGAATAGAAAAGGAGTATAAAGGTGCAAATTTTTTCCTCATATGGAAAAAATATCTATGAGCTCTTGTACTTTATGAACTAGTGGCTATAATCATAAATTAGTGACCTTCATCTTGTACAAAATTCCTTTCAGCCACAGTGGAAGAAGTGATTTGTCCTTCTCTGTTTTTTTTGTCAAGATTTCTTGTCACGGGAATTGATATTTGAGTATGTATTAATTAGGAAATAAATTACAAATTATAAATAGTAGTGTTTCAGTTGAACACTTGTTCTTTGAGTCTTAGCCCAAAAGTATAGGAAGGGCATGTAAATCTATTTACATTCTATTTAATAGAGAAGACACCCAAGGGGGAGGACATTCAGTTCCTAAATATTGACATGGTATCAGAGCTTCTACTGACCTGTGACTCATCGTGTGTGTAAACAAATTTTTTTTTCCTGTGACTTTTGTTGCTCTACTTTTGAGCAAAGCTCACTGGGGATTTTTTTTTGGTTGTGGTTAACGTGGTGGCTGAGTGGTGTTTTACTGCTCTGTTTCTAGTGTGTGTTCTTTGGTGTGGCTGCTGGGTTTCCTGTTTCTGTGGTGGCGTGATTCGTGATTTTTTTTGGTGTGTTGGCACTGTCGGTGGTCATCTACTTCATGGGTTTTCTGTTGTGGCTGGGTTGTCGTGAGTATATCGGTGATTTCTGTGGTTGTCGGAGGTCCTATAGTGTTTGGAGAAGTGATCGGCGTTCTAAACATCCTCGTCGGCGCCTCCTCTATTCTGCGTGAATTGTTGAAGACGAAGTCTTAAAACGGTACTGTTTTCTGCTTCCTGTGTCACTTTATTACAATTGCATTTTGGGCTGAGTTGGCAGTGTAAAATTAAAGGTTTCAGGCTGGGTTGTGACTGTGTTTGGGCTGTGATTGGGCTGTGATTGGGTTTGGGCTGTGACTGGGATGTGATTGGGCTGTGTTTGGGCTCATTGGGAGGCTGTATTTGGGCAGTGTTGGGTTTGTTTGTGGGCTGCATTTGGGCTGTCTTTAGGCCCGGATCTGTGGGCCTTAATCAGTTATATTTTTTTGGTATTACTCTTCCAGGATTTGCATAATGGAAAATAATATTATTCGTTTTACTGGAAAGAATTTTTCGACATGGGAATTCCAGTTTAAAATGTTTTTGAAAGGGAAAGAATTATTTGATCATATTGATAATTCAACTAAAATTCCCACCGATGAAAATGAATTGGCTAAGTGGAAGGTCCAGGATGCTAAGGTGATTTCTTGGCTATTGGGAACAATTGAGCCTCATCTTGTTACTAATCTTCGGTGTTTCTCTACGGCTAAGGATATGTGGGCTTATTTACACCGTATTTATCATCAAGATTATAGTGCTAGGAAATTCCAGTTGGAGATGGAGATTAACACTTACAGTCAAGGTAACTTAACCATTGAACAATTTTATTCTGGTTTTATTAATATCACGGAGGCGAGTATTACGCTATTGTTCATACTAAAGGTTCCTACTACTGACTCTCGCTGGCTCTTCAAAGCGGTTCATCTTTGAGAGTCAGCGATCAATTTTTAATGAAGCTTCGTCACGAATTTGAACATGTTAGAGTCTGGTTTATTGAGCGTGATCGGTTCCTTCCTTGGATATCACGTTTTGGGGGGGATTTATTGCGCGAGGAGCAACGATTATCCACTAATATGGGTATGGCCTCTCAAAAGGCTTTTTCTGAGCCTGTTAATGTAGCCTATGCAGCGCAAGGAAGAGGACCGCCCAGGTTGCAGTGTTTCAGCTGCAAAGAGTTTGGTCACATTGCTCGCAACTGTAAAAAGAAAGTTTGCAACTATTGTAAGAAACCAGGCCATTTCATTAAAGACTGTCGGATGCGACCTGAGAATCGACAATCTTAAGCTTTTCAAGCTTCTGTCCCATGCATCACCTTCTGCTCCTCCTACTGTAAGCACTGATTCATCTGTTCTCACACCTGCTATGGTTCAACAGATGATTGTCTCGGCTTTTACGGCCTTAGGGCTACAAGGTATAATTCCTACCTCCACTACTTAGCTTGTTGATTTGGCTGCTTCTAATCATATGACTGGTAATGAGACGAATCTGCATGATGTTCATGAGTATGACGGCACGCAATCTATTCAGATTGCTAATGGCAGTACACTTCCTATTACTGCTGGTGGTGATTTGGGTCCTTCTTTTTAAAGATGTTTTTGTCTCTCTGAATTATCTACTAGCTTGATTTACGTTGGGACAATTGGTGGATGATAAGCTGTGATGTTCATTTTTCCCATGGTGGTTGTATTGTGCGAGGATCGGGTGTGGGAATGGTGATCGTGAAGGGGCCTAAAGTGGGGACATCTTTTTTCCGCTATATTTTTCTATACCTAATGTTGTTTCTTTTTGCTTGTATGGCTCTTGCCAATAACAATGAAGTATGGCATAAGAAATTGGGTCATCCTAATTTTGGTGTCTTAACTCATCTTTTTGAAACATGGTTTCTTGGGCAATAATAATAATTCTTCCTCATCCTTTGATTGTGCTACTTGTGCGTCTTGGTAAAAGTAAAACCTTACCTTTTCACGTGCATGGTAGTCGATGCTTCCGCCTCTTTTGAAATTGTGCATCTTTCGATGTTTGGGGGGGGCCAAGTCCTATTACTTCTCATGGACGATATCGTTATTTTGTGACATTCATTGATGATTATAGTCGATTTACACGGATCTATTTTCTTCGGCTCTAAAAGCGGCGTGTTCTCTGTTTTTCAAAGATTTGTGGCACTTGTCGAGACACAATTTAGTACTTCTATCAAAATCTTACAGCTCCGACTTCGGGGGGGAATATATGTCACATGCCTTTCAAAATTATCTTCGAGTAAAAGGGATAATTTCTCAGCGCTCTTGTCCTTACACCCCTCAACAAAATGGAGTCAGTTTGGCGTAGAATCGTCATCTCTTAGATGTTGTTAGGTACTTTGCTAATTGAGTCATCTGTACCTACCAAATTTTTGGGTAGAAGCATTATCTACGACTGTTTATTTGATCAATCGGCTTACCCCTACGGTCACTCTAAATTATGATTCTCCATATCTTTGTTTATTTGGTATACCTCACGAGTATAAATCACTTCATACTTTTTGGGTGTGTTTGTTTTGTCCATCTACCACCTCTTGAGCGTCACAAGCTTGTTGCCCGATCCGTCACATGTGCTTTCATGGGATATAGCCCTACTCGAGAAAGGATTTATATGTTATGATGCTCATGCAAATAAATTTCGAATCTCCCGGGAATGTAGTCTTCTTTGAAAATCAATATTTCTTTCAATCTCATGTTATTTACGATTCCCCTCTCGCCCTCTCTGCTCCTCTTCCTCCTTTTTGATGATGTCCCTCTTTACGCTAAGCGATTTAAACCCGGGTATAGTGTATCAAAGGCGTCCTCCTCCGGTGCCCCTTCCGGACACCGCTCGTCACTTGATTCTACACTACCGGCACCGCGACGGTCCACTCGGGTTATACATCCGCCAGATAGGTATGACTTTTCTCATACCTCGTTTACTGCCACTCTCAATACTATTTTTGTTCCTCACTCTTATACTCAGACAACCACTCAGGCTTGCTGGCAGCAAGCCATGCAAGAGGAAATTCAAGCTCTTTAAGAAAATCACACTTGGGATCTTATGACTTGTCCACCTGGAGTCAAACCTATTGGTTGTAAGTGGGTTTACTCAGTTAAGTTTAGATCTGATGATTCCCTAGACCGGTATAAGGCCCGTCTCGTGGCTCTTGGGAATCGACAGGAATATGGTATTGATTATGAAGAGACATTTGCACCAGTAGCTATAATGATTACTGTACGGACTATATTGGCACTTGTTACGTCACAGGAGTGGTCTCTTAGACAAATGGATGTGAAAAATGCGTTTCTACATGGGGATTTGAAGGAAGAAATTTATATGTTTCCACCTCCGGGCATGTTTAAAACACCTTCCTCAGAGGGTTTGTCGATCTCTGCGAGATCTTTATATGGTTTGAAAGCAGGGCTCAGCGGGCATGGTTTGATAAATTTAGCTCTACTTTGCTTGATTTTCACTTTATTCAAAGTCGGTTTGATTCCTCTTTGTTTCTTCGCAAGACATCTGCAGGAATTGTATTGCTTCTAGTCTATGTTGATGATATTGTGATTACTGGATCAAATACTGAGTTACTTAAGCACTTGCAAAAACATCTCCAAGACTCTTTTCACATGAAAGATCTTGGCAATTTGCAGTATTTTCTTGGCCTTGAGGTTCAAATTACTCCGACCGGTACATTGTTACATCAGCACAAGTACACAGAGGAGGTCATTTCACTAGCGGGTCTCCAAATGGGTAACTCTGTTCTTACTCCATTGGAGGTCAATGTTAAGCTTTGTCAGGAGGAAGGCGAGCTTCTGTCGGATCCATCCTTGTATCGGCAACTAGTTGGAAGCTTAAATTACTTGACGATTACCCGTCCTGATATTTCCTTTGCGGTCGCGGCGAGGTTAGTCAATTTATGCAGGCCCCTCGTCATCTTCACCTTGCTGCTACGTTAGCGCGTATTATCACGATATCACGAAGGGTACCTCTTCCCGAGGGTTGTTCTTTCCTAAGGAATCTTCCTTACGGTTGGAAGGATATAGTGGCGCTCGATTAAGGGTTTGGTTGTCGCGAGATACTACAGTCGCTCAGTTACTGGGATGGTGTATGTTTTTTGGGCGATGCACTCATTTCTTGGAAGAGTAGAAGCAAGATAGAGTTTCCAAATCCTCCACGGAATCGAATATCGTGCTATGTCTTCCACTGCTCTCGAAATTACATGGCTCGTGGATTATTAGGGGAACTTGGTTTTCCTCGACTTCATCCCACTCCTCTTCATCGCGATAATACCCGGTCGCGATTCAGATTGCTACTAATCCAGTCTTTCATGAGCGTACAAAACATATTGAGGTGGACTGCCACTCTATTCGTGAATCTGTTCACCGCTATGAAATTACGCTTCCTCATATTTCTACTGAACACCAAACTGCAGACATCTTCACTAAAGCTCTCTCTCGACATCAGCATAAATTCTTTGTGGACAAATTGATGCTTCTTGATCGACCAGCATCAATTTGAGGGGGGATGTCACGGGAATTGATATTTGAGTATGTATTAATTAGGAAATAAATTACAAATTGCAAATAGTAGTGTTTCAGTTGAACACTTGTTCTTTGAGTCTTAGCCCGAAAGTATAGGAAGGGCATGTAAATCTATTTACATTCTATTTAATGGAAAAGACACCCGAGGGGGAGGACATTCGAGTTCCTAAATATTGACATTTCTCAC
>JAPFFL010000105.1:0-11204 GCA_029228465.1 Salix viminalis
CCAATTTTTTGGGTTACTCCCCCAAAATAAAATAAAAAATAACAAAAAATAAAATAAAAGGAGTCGTGCGGCAGTAAAAAATCAATCTGGAAATTTTGGTCGTTGTCGTGAGTCCAATCATGATCTCTTTGGTTCAAAAAATAGAGAAAAATACAATTTAAGACAAAAGTAATTTATCGTTGGATGAATCTGTGTAAAAACTAAGTTAAACGACATAATTATATTTTTTATGGGTTGATTCGATTTAATCGTCAACAAATTTAAAGTTTAATTATGATCGAGAATTAATTTAAGGTCCAATTGAAGGATTTAATTAAGTGCAAGGACTTAATTATACTTTAAATTGGTCAAATTAATTTTATTAAGGGCTTAGTCAGTGAGAAATCAATTTCTTGAATTTAATTCGGGATCAATTGATGAGAATGGAATTTTCGGAGATCGATTTGAATTTTTAAGTCAATAATGCGAAATCAGGGGCCAAATTGAACGAATTGAGAATTTAACAGTCAATTGAAGGTTAAATCGCGCAAATCGGAAACCAAAAACCAAAATAAAAAAAGGCACGCACATTTAAGGTTGTTGAAATTTTGACGGGGACACGATTGCATAAAATTAAAAGTTTAAAACTAATCGGGGGTGCGATCAAACCAATTAAACATTGAGGGATCAAATTGTATTTTTTTTCTCACACCAATTGTGCATGTCCCTGCACTGTTCCGACACCTGAACAGTGCAGGAACACGACGCTGCAACAGCTCCCTGCAGTAGCTCTCTGTAGCAAGAGACGAAGGTGGCAGTTTGCAGAGGCCACAGAGCACGACGCTGCTACTCGCCAACCTCTGCAAATTTTTGCAGAGGCAGAGGCAGTAACCTCATGCAATATGCATGAGAGCTGCCTCTGCCCCTATAAATAGAGGGGGAGAAGCGAGCAGAAAAAAAAAAAAAAGGGGGAAGGAAAGAAAAAATAAGGAAGGGAGCCTTACGCTTACGCAGAGAAGAAATGAAGAAGAAAAGGAAAGAAAGGAGTAAAGAACAGAGATTTCTCCAGTTTCACCGTCCCTCTCTCTCTCCAAAACAGCTCCGTCAAGCTCTCTCTCTCCTCCAGTGACGGTGGCTTGACCACCCATTACCACCCTTGTCACCACCGTGAGCTCCTCCTCCACAAAACCGACTCAACCGTGACCTCCATCAAGCCAACAGCAGCGACGACATGTGCAGCGACGTGGAGCAGTAAACTTCGGAAGCTTCCTCCGGCCACCACAGGCCACCGTTGACGACGCCACAACCACCAGGACAACCACCTCGACTTCAGCTACCCGACCATACCAACAGGTGCGCTTTTCGCCACATTTGAATTTTGCACTATTCATCGCCTTCAACCCATAGTTATTGATCCCGTCCCGGTCCCGGTTCCGGATTTGTGTTTGGAACGGGACGTCCCGGTTTCGGTACCGTTCCGGGTACCGTTCCGGTTTTGTACTGTTCATTTTTATTTAATTATATATATGAAAAAAATAAAATATTAATTTAACAAGTATAATTTAAATTTATACAATACAAACATAATCTCAAAATTAGAAACATCTTTGAAATTCCAAAATATTATGAAAGTAAAATGTTCTAAAATAAAAGAAAAATACATCAAACATCCTCTACATCATTAATATAAAAATAAAGATCTTCTACATCTGGCGTTAAAATGACCGTTGGATCAAGACCATGTGTCAGCTGGTCACTTCTCCTGGCAGACTGAATGCTTGCCGTCGGATGAGCATCTTCTAATCCACCGGTCATCATCCTTCTTCCATCTGGTCGCGTCCCAACCGTTGGATCAGCTCGCACACCAACCCTTCCAAATGGCAAAGCATACTCTCCGTTGGATTATTTCTTATCTCAAAGCATCTTCTTCATTCTCGGCATTTTCAAAAAACTTCACAGACAAGCCTTCTTTCTCTTCTTTCTCCTTCATCGTCGTCCCCCGCTCTTCCGACTCTTCCCCATGGATTTCGGCCTCAAGATCACCACATTCATCTCCTAGATCATCATCATCACCACCTAGGTCATCTTCATCACCTTCTTCACGCCTTCCTTAATGAAAGGGTCTATTTCAAAAAGGCACCTTCTTTTGTTTCATCTTCTCTCGTAAAGATGAAGAGAAGAAGCCATCAAAGAATGGGACTTGCTGGGTTTTCTTCAATCTTTGAGTCAGGGGTTAAGAGATGAAAATTGATTTGGGAATTTTTGAAATCGGGTTGAATGATTGAATCTGTGTGTTTTGTCTTGTCGGGGATCGGAACGCCGCGTCTGAACCGAGGCGTTCCGACTGAATTCGCCCGGTTTTTCCCGGGGACGAGTCGGGATTCTACCCCGGGACAAAAACGTCGCCGTTTTGTCCCGGATTTTGCAACGGGGACGGAAGCGTCCCGCCCGTTCCCGCCCGGAACGGGGACGGGATCAATAACTTTGCTTCAACCTCGTCCTCGCATGCGATGGGGACGTGATCGTCCCCAATCGCTCATGCAGGGGCCAGCGTAAGTGTATTGGGTCGGGCTTTTGTGCTCGGCCGAGAGTCTGGGCCGTCATTTCGCCCGCACTGAGATGAGTTGGGCTCCTGACCCCATGATGGTCGGAAGCCCGATCCATATACTTTTGGGCTTCCAGCCCACGATGGTCGGAAGCCCAGATCCCATATCCTTTGGGCTTCCAGATCCCAAGATGGTCGGAAGCCCACCACTAAGACTGGGGTGTCGACTTCATCTGTGGTCGACGAGACAGCCCTGAGAAAAAAAAAGAAAAGAATAAAAAATACAAATTGAAAAAAAATATTTTTATTTTTTTGACTACTGTTATTATTACAAAAAATTTCAAAAAAAAAAATAAAAAAATGTATAATTTTTTGTGCATACGGCCGGATTCCAAAGCTTTTCTCATTGTATTTTTCGTAAAAAAAATATGTTGCATCTTTTTCCATATTTTTGAAAAACGAAAAATTTGGATATCGTAACCAGTTTGGGATTATCCGTTGGAAGTCGGCCAAAATGTCAAAAATAATTTAACAATTATTTTGTTTTAGCTTTCGCGGTGTAAATTTACATTGTAAAGTACACTCGCAGATAAAAAATATTTTTACTACGGTGTAAAATTACATTGTATAATACATCCGTAGATTAAAAAAGATTTTAACTATGGTGTAAAATTACATTGTAAAGTACACCCGTAGATAAAAAAAAAAAAGGATTTTTACTATGGTGTAAATTTACATTGTAAAGTACACCCGTAGATAAAAAAAAATTGTAACTGCGGTGTAAAATTACATTGTAAAGTACACTCGCAGACAAAAAAAATGTATTTTTGAAAATGCAGTGTAAGAATTTTAACTTAGAAAAACAATCAAACAACAATGCAGCTTACCTTAGGTAGGGTGCACTGGGGGTGATGCGTCTTCCCCTTGCACAACAAGTCCCCTTACCCAAGACTCTCGCAGACCAATAGGTTCCTAGTAACCTTAATACTAGGTGGCGACTCCTAATAATTATAGCCGTAAATTTTACGACTATAAACAACCCCATTTTCACCGCGTGTCGTTGTCTTCCCCAGAACCACAGGGGTGATGACGGGGCGCGAAGCGCGTAAAAAAAAATCGCCGTCGCGACAGATGGCGACTCCGCTGGGGACATCGCTGGACTGAGCTTTGTTTGTTTGATTGTTTGTCTCTCAATTTATTTTTGCAAGCATTTTATGCTTTAATACATATTTTTACTGCTTTAGCATGCATTTTTAATTTCAGTCAACACATCATTTGATTTGAATTTATTCCATCATGCATTTTAATTTCCAGAGTAAACCCAATTTTAAGTTAGGTGGGAAGTAGCGGTCTGCCCCATGACTTTTGGTCGGGGTTCAGATTCGTGAAACATCCAACTATGAACTGAGTGTTTACTTGTTAATGGCGGTCATACTGTGCCCCAACCATTTCTTGTAAACCCCTATACTACCTTCACGTGAGGTGGTCACTGGGCAGTTCATAGACCTTCTGAGACCAGATAGAAAACTTATCCCTCATATAATGACTTAGAACTTGCCTTTGATTACAAACTCCCCGATAATTTGCCGATATGCATGTACATACATTTGCATCCACATGCATCCATCACTGTGCATAACATATCATCAACAGATTAAAATATAGGTCCCCGAAGAACTCATACCACTCGACCCCAGCAGAGAAATATGGAGGACGAAGAACGTGCACATCGTGATGCTCATTTCCAAGAAGAACTGGATTCTCTGAAAGCTAGCGTGGCTAGTCTCACTAGCTTACTCGAGCAAGCACTGAGAAATGCCTCTGGCGAGGGTCCTTCAACTAGACCCACATCGGCTACTCAAACACAAGGAATGAACCACCAAGAAGAGGTGACAGGGGTTCAGGATCCGCAACAAAACCCAACTTTCGTACAATCAGCAGTGTCGACACCTACACCAACCCCAATAGTTATAGAAGCATCAGAGGGTGTCGACAAAGATAAGATGGCAACGCTGGAAGCCAGGATAAGGGTCATCGAAGGGGTAAATTTATATGACCTAGTACAAGCTGCAGATATGTGTCTAGTCCCGAATGTTGTAATACCAAGAAAGTTTCGTGTCCCTGAATTTATCAAATACACCGGGACACAATGCCCTGTCACTCACCTAAAATCATACTGTAACAAAATGGCAGAAGTAGTGAATGATGAAAAACTACTAATGCATTTTTTCCAAGACAGTTTGAGTGGGGCAGCCTTGAACTGGTACATGAGATTAGACAACACCAGGATCCGTAGCTGGAAAAATCTGGTAGATGCTTTCATCAAGCAATACAAGTACAACATGGACATTGCTATTGACAGAACAAGTTTGTCCAATTTGGAGAAGAAGGACAGAGAAAGCATTAGGGAATATGCTCAAAGATGGAGAGATCTCGCTGCACAGGTACATCCTCCACTTCTAGATAAAGAGATGGTGACATTATTCGCCAACATGCTAAGAGCGCCCTATTACGAACATGTGATGGGCAGTTCAGCACAGCAATTCATGGATGCTGTAGCCGTGGCAGAGCGAATAGAGCAAGGAATCAGAAGTGGTAGAATATCTGCACCTCTGGAGAAAAAGGGCTTTGAAGGAAAAAGAAAAGATGTCGAGCATTTTGAAGTAGACTATAAGGGTAGGAACAACCAATTCCAAAACTACCATAACCCTCCATCTGAAATTGCCAACATCAATCTTCAAGCCAAAGATCCACCTAAAAGCTTCCCAAAAAGAAATTACCAGAAAACCCAAGAACAGTTACCTCCGCTACCATTGCCTTTGAATGAGATGTATGAAAAATTGGTGAGCATTAATCAAGTAGCTCCTGAACCTCAGGAACCTTTGCAACCACCTTACCCTGATTGGTACAAATCCGATCTCACCTGTGAATACCATGCTGGAGCTGCAGGGCATAACATTCACACTTGTGGTGCTTTCAAGAAGAAGCTCATGCAATTGATTAAAGCAGGGTGGATAATATTCGATGAAAATCCAGGTCCTGCGCCCTATTAAGCTTCACAGAAATGGGATACCAAGTGTTCGCACAGTTAAAATGACATCGACAAAGCTTTTGAAAATAGGGTGTGCCGGTATTAGAAGATGAAGTCTGTTTCCATGATTTCCTTTTGTTTCGGTCATGCCCGCACATTATGCTCATGTTTTAACTTGTCGGCAATTTTGCTTGTAATGCCACAAGACTTTTTTTTGTTAAGCAAACATTTCCCTTTAGTGATCATGTATTTGCTTGTGTTTACGATGTGTTCTTGATTATTGTTTAAATAACACAAGCACACCTTAGATCCCTTTCATCCAAATTATACATGATCTCATGATTTCATCAAGATTTTTGGCAAATCAAATTCTAGTACGAAAATAAATGCCAATTTGATTTTTGTTTAACAAATGTGTTCTGGGAATTCAAAGGATTTCTTTGAAAGGTGATCTCATACCACCAAAACCCACATAATAAAGCTAATCTCTTAGCCAAACAAATAATCCAAAAAAAATCAAAAACTTGTTTCGCATGGAAAAGCAAAGCTTATTGATTCAGATTGCATGTTTTTGAAATGAGGAAAGGCCATCTTTGATATGCCTTCACAAAGTCTCAAATATCCTTTGTAGTCCCTATTTGAGCCTAATAATTTTATTTTCTTGATAATTAACCCTGACAAGGATCACACTCTACACTGGGGGGCAAGTGCCAAAAAAAAAAAAAAAAAAGAGTCCTCAATGACAAGTGACGCCTGAACAAAGTTGGGGGGCATAAACATAAAAAGGGTTTTAGTACACTATAGCAAATTCATTCAACATTTTGGTAGTACTAAAAACCCAACATAGAAAGCCCAAACAAAATACTTGGGGGACATGTCAAGTCAGCACAACGTTAGTGCCAAAAACCAACATAGAAAGCCTAAACAAAATACTTGTGGGCATGTCAAGTCAACACAACGTTAATGCCAAAAACCAATAAAAAAGCCCAAACAAAATACTTGGGGGGCATGTTAAGTCAGCATAATATTGTTGCCAAAAAACCAATGAAAAAGCCCAAACAAAATACTTGGGGGGCATGTCAAGTCAGCACAACGTTAGTGCCAAATACCAATGAAAAAGCCCAAACAAATACCGGGGGGCATGTCAAGGTCAAAGCCCAAACAAACATTGGGGGGCATGCTAGGTCACTATGAAAATCAATCATGAGGGCTAAATGAAGTTCTAAGAGTAAGCACTAAGTGATCCTTAGTCTAAAAAACCCTTAAACACTTTTTGAGCCTACAAATATCTTTTTTTTTCGTAGCCAGTAACCTAAGCCTACGTTACAAGCCTAATAAAGCCCTTTCTGATCAAATACAAGTTATCTAGATCGATAAGCAATGCTTTTCCATTTGAAACAATTCTTACAAATGCTTCACATGACCTGATCGAAGCCTTCCTGACATACGAGACTTGCAAATATCATTTCATATTCTTGTCAAAGTCAACATAAAACCTGACAATGAGATCACTTGAATTCTTTCGAGAACAAGTTTGTTAAACAAACATCAAAATGGTTTTTGTGCTTGGAATGACTTTGAAATTCCAAAAGTTTTGCATGAAAATATATTTTTGCAAATAGCCATCCCTTTCCTGCAAACACTCGTAGTCTAAAACACTGGTGTGACATGACCTGACTGGGGCAATCAAAATAGTTTTTGTGCTTGGAATGACTTTGAAATTCCAAAAATCCCACATGAAAACATCATCTTTGCAAATAACCAACCCCTTCCCGCAGAACACCCGAAGCCCAAAACACTTTTTGGGGCATGACCAAACAGGGGGGCAATCCAAAATGCAATTGAAGTTGGCTCCATCGTTTCTTTTCAAAGAATCTGGATCAAACTCAGGGGGGCATATCATCTCCAGCGGTCAAAATCAACAAGTTGCGGCTTGAGTATGCAGAAGCGAGAAGCCGTCAAATCACGAAGTTGACTCCATCATTCCTTTTCAAAGAATCTGGATCAAACTCGTGGGGCATGTTGATATGGAAAATCTATCATCTGCAGTGGTCAAAATCAACAAGTTACGGCTTGAGTATGCAGAAGCGAGAAGTCGTCAAATCATGAAGTTGACTCCATAATTCCTTTTCAAAGAATCTGGATCAAACTCGGGGGGCATGTTGATAAGGAAAATCTATCATCTCCGATGGTCAATATCTTAAGTTGCTGCTCGAGTAAGCAGAAGCGAAAAGCCGTCAAATCCAGAGGTCCAAATCCCGGAAAAGAAGGCCTGGAGGAAGAAAGGGGACCTATATCTTTCAGGTACGTATACATGCATCATCATGCATTGCATCCCCATTGAAAATCTAAAAAATATTATGGAGGGATCATAATTTACAAACCTTCATTCATTTTGTGTGCATGCTTTCAAGCTTTTACCTCTTTGAGATTGCTTTTCAGCTTTATATCTTTCATGATTTTGGGTGTCATCATGCATTGCATCCCCATTGAGAATCTAAAAAATGTTTTGGAGGGATCGTAATCTACGAACCTTCATTCTTTCATTTTATGTGCATGCTTTCAAGCTCTCATCTCTTGCATTTCCTTGAGCATGCTTTTCAGCTTTATCTTTTTTCTAATTTTGGGTGACATCATGCACTGCATCCACATTGAGAATCTAAAAATATTTTGGAGGGATCGTAATTTACGAACCTTCATTCATCATTTTGTGTGCATGCTTTCAAGATTTCACCTCTTTCATTTCCTTGAGCATGCTTTTCAACTTTATTTGTTTCTTGATTCTGGGTGTTATTATGCATTGCATCTCCCTAGGGATCCAAGAAATGTTTTAGAGGAATTGTAATTTATAAACCTCTACTCATCATTTTGTGTGCGTCTTCGAGCCCTCACCACTTTCACTTCCCTAAGAGCGCTTGCAAGCCTTTCATCAGAACAGATAGAGTGTTTTTCAATCCTATCCCTTTCCTTATTTGAGTGAGCTTTCTAGCCATCAACCAACTCAGATAGCATGCTTTTTAGCCCTATCTCTTTCCAGAATTTGAGTGAGCTCTCTAAGCCATCAATTAAGATTGTGCGCTTTCCAACCCTATCTCTTCCACTCTTGAGTGTGTTTTCCAACCCTCAACCATCAATTAGGATCGTGCGCTTCTTAGCCATTCCTTTCCTCTTATTTGAGTGGGTTTTCCAACCCTCAACCAGCAATTAGGATCGTGCGCTTCTTAGCCATTCCTCTCCTCTCATTTGAGTGAGTTTTCCAACCCTCAACCATCAATTAGGATCGTGCGCTTCTTAGCCATTCCTTTCCTGTCTTGAGTGTGTTTTCCAACCCTCAACCATCAATTAGGATCATGCGCTTCTTAGCCATTCCTTTCCTCTCATTTGAGTGAGTTTTCCAACCCTCAACCATCTATTAGGATCATGCGCTTCTTAGCCATTCCTTTTCTCTCATTTGAGTGAGTTTTCCAACTCTCAACCACCAATTAGGATCGTGCGCTTCTTAGCCATTCCTCTCCTCTCATTTGAGTGAGTTTTCCAACCCTCAACCATCCATTAGGATCGTGCGCTTCTTAGCCATTCCTTTCCTCTTGTTTGATTGCGTTTTCCAACCACCAATTAAGATAGTGTGTTTTTCATCCCTATCCTCCTTGTCGAGTGTGTTTTTCAACCACCAATCAAGATAGTGCATTTTCCATCCCAACCCTCCTTGTCAAGAGTTTTCCAACCTTCGACCATCAATTAAGATAGTGTTTTTCCAACACTATTTTTCTTCCTCTTTTGAGTGAGTTTTCTAACTCTCAACCATAGATCCTAGATAGCCTGCTTCCTAGCCCTATCTTCCATTCCATCATCTTCACCATTCTCATTGCTGGATGGATCGACCATTTCTTGGTCTGGTAAATCCACTTTCTTTTTCTTTACAACGCTTACTATCTAAAGTCTTTTACAAAACTTTTAGTCGTAAGCATTGTAAAGAGGGGGCAACTGTCAGTAACCCAATTTTTGGGTTACTCCCCAAAATAAAAATAAAAAAATAACAAAAAAATAAAATAAAAAGGAGTCGTGCGGGTAGAAAAAATCAATCTGGAAATTTTGGCTGTTGTCGTGAGTCCAATCGTATCTCTTTGGTTCAAAAAATAGAGAAAAATACAATTTAAGACAAAAGTAATTTATCGTTGGATGAATCTGTGTAAAAACTAAGTTAAACGACATAATTATATTTTTTATGGGTTGATTCGATTTAATCGTCAACAAATTTAAAGTTTAATTATGATCGAGAATTAATTTAAGGTCCAATTGAAGGATTTAATTAAGTGCAAGGACTTAATTATACTTTAAATTGGTCAAATTAATTTTATTAAGGGCTTAGTCGATGAGAAATCAATTTCTTGAATTTAATTCGGGATCAATTGATGAGAATGGAATTTTCGGAGATCGATTTGAATTTTTAAGTCAATAATGCTGAAATCAGGGGGCCAAATTGAACTAATTGAGAATTTAACAGATCAATTGAAGGTTAAATCGCCAAATCGGAAACCAAAAACCAAAATAAAAAAAAGGCACGTACATTTAAGGTTGTTGAAATTTTGATCGGGGACACGATTGCATAAAATTAAAAGTTTAAAACTAATCGGGAGTGCGATCAAACCAATTAAACATTGAGGGATCAAATTGTATTTTTTTTCTCACACCAATTGTGCATGTCCTCGCGACCGTTCGACACCGAACAAATGCGAGAACACGACGCCGCAACATGCTCCCTGCAGTAGCTCTCTCAGAGCAAGAGACGAAGGTGGCAGCTTTGCGAGGCCACGAGAGCATCGACGCTACTCGCCAACCTTCGCAGAATTTTTTGCGAGGCAGAGGCGAACCTCATGCAATATGCATGAGATCTGCCTCTGCCCCTATAAATAGAGGGGGAGAAGCGAGCAGAAAAGGGGAAGGAAAGAAAAAATAAGGAAGGGAGCCTTACGCTTACGCAGAGAAGAAATGAAGAAGAAAAGGAAAGAAAGGAGTAAAGAACAGAGATTTCTCCAGTTTCACCGTCCCTCTCTCTCTCCAAAACAGCTCCGTCAAGCTCTCTCTCTCCTCCAGTGACGGTGGCTTGACCACCCATTACCACCCTTGTCACCACCGTGAGCTCCTCCTCCACAAAACCGACTCAACCGTGACCTCCATCAAGCCAACAGCAATGATCGACATGTGCAAATGACGCGGAGCAAGAACTTCTGAAGCTTCCTCCCGCCACCACTGAGCCACCGCTGACGACGCCACAACCACCGAGACAACCACCTCGACTTCAGCCTACCCGACCATACCAACAAAAGCGCTTTTCGCCACATTTGAATTTTGCACTATTCATCGCTTTCACCTCGCCTCGTGCGATGCGCGATCGGATCAGTCCAATCGCTCATGCAGCTAGCAGCGTATCATTGGGCTTTTTGTGTTTCACGCCAGAGTTCAATGGCCATTTCGCCCGCACTAGCCGAGTTGGCTCCAGTCCCATGATGCTCGGAAGCCCAAATTATACTTTGGCTTCCAAACACGATGGCCGGAAGCCCAACATATCGCTTCCAGCCTCAAGATGTATCGAAGCCCGCTCCCACTAAGACCGGGTCACGCCACAATCGCCATCATACGCTCGAACCG
>JAPFFL010000106.1:0-11194 GCA_029228465.1 Salix viminalis
TGCAAGTCATCTTATGTTCAATTAATAAGTTATATCTAAAACAATACTCGTTAAAAAAAATCTTGAATTATGAATTAAATAAATTCAATATAAATTATTTTATATCAAATAACTTAACTTTAAAATTACAAAAAAGTAAGATAATAAATTAATCTAATTATTGAAATACTAAAGTATAGAAATCAACTATATATATGCTTTAAATCCAAACATGTCAAAACTTATCGATACATGTAGTTTAAATCCAATCCATTTTAATTCCAAAATATTAATACTTTCAAATATTCAAAAGTCCAAAAACAATTTATAATTCACTCACGAAACTTAATAATTCAAACCATTTTTTTAACACAAACGAAGGATTGAACATTCATATTCAAAGTCAAATTCATATTTAAAAGACTATAGTTATTTTAACCATATCATATCTTATCTTATGACTAAGTATTAAATTTTAAATAAAAATATCTATAAATATCAATGTTTGACTCGCTGATTCAAACTGCAATAAATTAAATCCATATTCATATTCAATCCATGAATGAGTTTTAAAAAACAAAACATCATCAATATTATATTCAAAACACTCAACATTATTTACAAATCATTTATCATATCTGATATATCTAGTTTACCAAATAATAAATATTCTAATAACAGAAAAATTATTTAATGCATGAATATATATTTTCTAACTAAAAATTATGATAAAAAAGAATCTTGACATTTTTTTTTTATCTCAAGTAAAGCAGTGTTATAAGCATAACTAACGTAGAGGTGTAAAAATATATTAACTGTGACTATTTTTTAAAAATTATTTATTAAGTAAATAAATCAATTTGTATATAAATAAAGTTTTTTTTTTCCGATTCCTAAATTTCATTATTTTTTCAATTAATCTACCAAAGACATAAAATCACTTTCAATGGCTTCCTATTAATTTAAGAATTAACATTTCAATGGTATAACATTCACTCAAAAAATAATAAAAAATCAAATATTATAAGAAACTTAATTCCTAAATCTTTCTCAATAGCTTTAATATGCATAAAAAATCTAAATTAAAAGATAAGGATAGAAAACACACATGTTAAATTGATAAAAGAAAACAAAGATTTTGATCATAGATCAAATCTTCTCCTTGATCTTCATCTTTTTTTTTTCTTTCTATAGATCAAATCATCTCCTTAATCTTCATCTTTTTATTTCTATTGATGTAGGTTTTGATTGTCTAATAAAACACAATATAAGTTATTTCATGGTTTATTTTTTTATTCTCTAAATTATTATATGATTACTAATCTACTCACCATTACTTATAATATATTTAATTAATAAAAATAGCATAATATCAAACCTAATTAATTATATAATTTTTTCAAATTCTATGAAATGTACTAATTGCCCTTTTAGGACGACAAAAATGAAACATGACATTACATTACTGGGATATTGTTGGCATTGAAAAGTTTGCATCAAGATGTAGATGTTAGATATAAAAAAAAGGATTTTTATTCAGTCTATCATGCAACATTGTATGCATTTTTTTATTATTAATTTGGTTGTTCAGATTAGTTTGCAAGTACCTCGGCTAATCTATATGTCTTAAAATTAACGATCATGTAAGTCTTCAATGACTATCATATTAACAACTACAAGGCTTGAAAATGAGAACACAAGAGGAGCAAAACTTTTAATTCCAAGCTCTTATCACTAGGTCACTTATTAGATGGTTAACATTGTATGCATTCTTAGTTGTTGTGAGTATAATGTGTCATTTAAAAATATTTTTAATAAAAAATATATTAATATATATATATATATATATATATATTAGTTTTTTTATAACATCAACGACATTAAACCTATTTAAAAAAAACTTAAAACAACATCAATTTAATGCTTTTTATACAAAAATATATTTTAAAAAGCATATTAAACTGCAAAGATAAACATTCCATATGGCTTTAATTTCTTTCTTATTCTTCAATTTCTTAATTTCTCTCTTTCTTTTTCAAGATGAAAAAAAACTTGAGTAAATACTTTTCTTATTATAAGATGGATAAATTTCAAACAAATTATACCTTGTTGGGAACTCCAAAAATTACAGTGTAAAATACGTAATAATAATAATTAACAGGTTTGTATGCTTTAATTTCTAAATATTCTTTATTTTTTTGGACGAGAGGAAACTCCATTTCTCGAAAAATAAATTTTGTGAGTTCAGGTGAGCGAATAAAACCCTAATTATCCTAGACTCTCACAAGAGGTACACGTCCTGACTAGAACTTAAGACTTGTTGTGCAGAATCTGCAGATCATAATCTTTTTGTCATCACATCATATTTCTTGGAGATTTCTTGCTTTTTCTGATTATATAGAATATACTCTATTCACCAGTTTCAAATTAAGAAGGAAAAAAAACTTGTCAGTGCTTAATGGTATTTTCTATCTACAAGAGGGGTCAAGAGGTCAATCATAAGTTGGGGAAGAAAGCTAACTGGAGGCCTAAATTGGATGGCTCGTTTATGAGGGCTTCTTTGAATTGGAAAATTTTGCTTCGACAATTACAAGCCCAATCTCTAGGATTTTAATTTAAAACGTATTATCCCTATTATATATGATACAATATTGTTAAACTTTCATAATTAAGAATATGTTTGTTTTTACATTTTAAAAAATTTCAAAGAATTTTTTTTGTTTCAAATTAACTAGTTAAAAATATTCTAAAAATAGGAATGTTAGCTTAACAATGAAATAACATCATTGTTAATATAGTAATAAATCAAAATTGGATTATGTTTAGCAATGAAAGATCCGTTGCTGAATACAACTTCATAGTGTCTTAACTTAGCAATAGATTTATTGTTACTATTATTAGCAACAACAATTCGTTACTAATAACAACAACGGATATATCCGTTGCAGATAAATTAATAACTGTTGCAAATTCCGTTACTAATATTTTTTAGTAATAAATTTTAATTTTATCAGCAATGGACTGGGTAGTTGCAAATTACCTCATTTTTTAGTAGTGTCTATCCGGTTTGAATTTATGTTAATTCTATGAACTCGGTTCAGTTCATGACTTACTCAAGTTCTACATTATAAATTAAATGTTTTTTTTTAAAAAAAAAACCAAAAGAGATGTTCGAACTGGTTGATTTATCCCAAATTGAGCTAGGTTGATTCTTTTAAAAACCCGGCCCAAATTAGAGGCTGGGTTCTTGGTCGAACCAGATTTAATAAATGTGGTTTTATGACCTACCCTTGAACGTTTGGCCTTGAACGTTTGGTGGTGTGGTGGAGCCCTTTTCATCATTCACCTTTCGGTTAAACAAGAGACGAAGAAAAAAAGAAAAAAACTTTATAATATTAATGCATCTCCTTGAAGCTACGACAGGATTTATTTTCTGTAAGTGCCATAAATAGTGTAGAAGGTTTGAGCGACTGTAAGGAGTAGGATAATCAAGGCAGCCAGTGCTGATACAAAAGACCAGGGAGTTCTAAAGTAAGTATACTTGAAGCTTGCCCATTGCAAATGCCTTGTGTTCTTGTAATATCGGTGAACATCGGAGAAGAGCTCGGACAAATAACACCTCCCGATGTCAAAAGCTACTTCTTTGCCCGAATCATTGATCAATCTTGCCACTTCTGACTCCGTACCAAAGTAATTCTCAATAATATTGCATTCACATAGATGCTCTACGTCTTTAAAATTGTTGATCAGGCAGTCCAGAAGAGTTGCATAGGCTGTGAAATGCATGGAAGAACCACTGTGACACTGCTCGAATGCTACACAATTCAGCAGAAAAGAACTCATGTTATCGTCAATGGTTATGGTCGGCATTTCTAGCACCCCGTTCTTGAATTTCACCACCAAGAAACTGTCCGCGGGATTCCCTTGACGGAGCTTGATTCCGGCACGGCGAAGTTTGGATATTGATTCAATCGTGGGAGTTGATGGGTCCACATGGAGTGGCTGGCCTTGCTCGGAATCTATGAAACTTGAACGGACTAGATCGAGTAGATGTTTGGCTTTGCGATTGTCATTCCGAGCAATAATATTGTCCGGGCTTTGTAGCCCATGATTGAAGAAATCCAAAGCAAGCTTGCTCAGAGAAGGGCCAGATTCTTCTCCAGGCATTCTTGTTATCTCGTACAAACACTCAAGAACAAACAAGGGAATCTGGTTCTCGAGTCTAAGTAAATCCCTGTAGAAAAACGGCATGATCCATGCCGTAGTAACAATGGGGTCATCGACCTCAAATCTAACAACATTTCCAACTTTTCGAAACAATTCTATGATAAAAACACCATCAAGAACCATCATTTCAACAAATTCACAGGTTTCAAGGTGGATGATTTGCGAGTAACACTCTCTTGCCTTCATTTCTAGCGGCTGTATTGCCTTCAACAAGACTTCCAAGTCCACACCGCTGTCCTGTGTCCTAGAGAGCATGCCCCCTAAATACACCCACTTGTGCTCCTCAATCATCCTGAGATGTGGCTCGCCGTGATGATAAGGTCCTACTGAAACTATATGAGGTTGGTAGGACTTACCGTTGATATCGATGAATCTCTGTGGGACTTTAAAAATGCAACACGAGCTGTTCGCGGCTGCTTTCTTCAGCAACCGCGGTGGATCGGAGATTTTTCGCTGCATCAGGCTCAGGCGGTCCTTGCTCACCTCCCAAGTTTCTGCGACGTGATTGGCGTCTTCATCTTCTGCCGAGCTGCTTCCCACTTCACCGGTCCTCGCCATGAGTTTCTTGGGTCAATGATCTATCTAGAAAGCTACAAGAGATGCGCAGCTGATTTCCTTTCTGGACCTTGAGAGGACGGTGGCGAAGCATTTACAGGCG
Organism: Salix viminalis; assembly: GCA_029228465.1. Classification (NCBI taxonomy): domain Eukaryota; kingdom Viridiplantae; phylum Streptophyta; class Magnoliopsida; order Malpighiales; family Salicaceae; genus Salix; species Salix viminalis. The sequence goes on from JAPFFL010000106.1 coordinate 4,865, forward strand.
ATTGGGTTGGGACAGGCCAGCAGAGCCAGCCAGATAGAAGATTGACAAAATATCAGTACGGGTCGGGAAAACCTCAAAAATATACCTCTGCTATTGAGTTATATCTACAACAATACTCGTTAAAAAAATTCTTGAATTATGAATTAAATAAATTCAATATAAATTATTTTATATCAAATAACTTAACTTTAAAATAAATATAAAAAGTAAGGTCATGAATTAATCTAATTATTGAAATATTAAAGTATAGAAATCAACTATATATAAGCTTTAAATCCAAACATGTCAAAACTTATCGATACATGTAGTTTAAATCCAATCCATTTTAATTCCAAAATATTAATACTTTCAAATATTCAAAAGTCCAAAAACTATTTATAATTCACTCACGAAACTTAATAATTCAAACCATTTTTTTAACACAAACGAAGGATGTTTGAACATTCATATTCAAAGTCAAATTCATATTTAAAAGACTATAGTTATTTTAACCATATCATATCTTATCTTATGACTAAGTATTAAATTTTAAATAAAAATATCTATAAATATCAATGTTTGACTTGCTGATTCAAAGTGCAATAAATTAAATTCATATTCATATTCAATCCATGAATGAGTTTACAAAAACAAAACATGATCAACATTATTTACAAATCATTTATCATGTCTTAATATATCTAGTTTACCAAATAATAAATAAATAATTATAGCATAATATCAAACCTAATTAATTATATTATTTTTTCAAATTCTATGAAATGTACTAATTGCCCTTTTAGGACGACAAAAATGAAACATGACATTACATTACTGGGATATTGTTGGCATTGAAAAGTTTGCATCAAGATGTAGATGTTAGATATAAAAAAAGGATTTTTATTCAGTCTATCATGCAACATTGTATGCATTTTTGTTTATTAATTTGGTTGTTCGGATTAGCTTGCGAGTACCTCGGCTAATTTATATATTCTAAAATTAACGACCATATAAGTCTTCAATGACTATCATATTAGCAACTACAAGGGTCAAAAATGAGAACACAAGAGGAGCAAACCTTTTAATTTCAAGCTCTTATCACTAGGTCACCTATTAGATGGTTAACATTCTATGCATTCTTAGTTGTTGTGAGTATAGTGTCTTTTAAAAATATTTTTAATAAAAAATATTAAAATAATATATATATATATATATATATATATATTAGTTTTTTTTATAACATCAACAACATTAAAATTATTTTAAAAAAACCCTAAAACAACATCAATTTAATGCTTTTATATTAAACTGCAAAGATAAACATTCCATATGGCTTTAATTTCTTTCTTATTCTTCAATTTCTTAATTTCTCTCTTTCTTTTTCAAGACGAAAAAAACTCGAGTAAATACTTTTCTAATTATAAGATGGATAAATTTCAAACAAATTATACCTTGTTGGGAACTCCAAAATTTACAGTGTGAAATACATAATAATAATAATAATAATAATAATAATAATAATAATAATAATAATAATAATAATAATAATAATAATAATAATAATAATTAACAGGTTTGTATGCTTTAATTTCTAAATATTCTTCATTTTTTTGGACGAGAGGAAACTCCATTTCTTGAAAAATGAATTTTATGAGTTCAGGTGAACGAATAAAACTCTGACTGTCCTAGACTCTCACAAGGGATATACGTCCTGACTAGAACTTAAGACTTGTTGTGCAAATCACAATCTTTTTATCATCACACCATGCTTCTCGAAGACTTCTTGCTTCTTCTGATTATATAGAATATGCTATATTCACCAGTTTCAAATTAAGAAGGAAAAAAAACTTGTCAATGGTTAATGGTATTTTCCATCTACAAGAGGGTCAAGAGGTCAATCATAAGTTGGGGAAGAAAGCTAACCGGAGGCCTAAATTGGATGGCTCGTTTATGAGGGCTTCTTTGAATTGGAAAATTCTGCTTCGATAATTACAAGCCCAATCTCTATGATTTTAATTTAAAACATATTATCTCTATTATATATGATACAACATTGTTAAACTTTCACAATTAAGAATATGTTTGTTTTTACATTTTAAACGTTTGGCCTTGAACGTTTGGTGGTGTGGTGGAGCCCTTTTCATCATTCACCTTTCGGTTAAACAAGAGACGAAGAAAAAAAGAAAAAAACTTTATAATATTAATGCATCTCCTTGAAGCTACGACAGGATTTATTTTCTGTAAGTGCCATAAATAGTGTAGAAGGTTTGAGCGACTGTAAGGAGTAGGATAATCAAGGCAGCCAGTGCTGATACAAAAGACCAGGGAGTTCTAAAGTAAGTATACTTGAAGCTTGCCCATTGCAAATGCCTTGTGTTCTTGTAATATCGGTGAACATCGGAGAAGAGCTCGGACAAATAACACCTCCCGATGTCAAAAGCTACTTCTTTGCCCGAATCATTGATCAATCTTGCTACTTCTGACTCCGTACCAAAGTAGTTCTCGATAATATTGCAGTCACATAGATGCTCTACGTCTTTAAAATTGTTGATCAGGCAGTCCAGAAGAGTTGCATAGGTTGTGAAATGCATGGAAGAACCACTGTGACACTGCTCGAATGCTACACAATTCAGCACAAACGAACTCATGTTATCGTCAATGGTTATGGTCGGCATTTCTAGCACCCCATTCTTGAATTTCACCACCAAGAAACTGTCCGCGGGATTCCCTTGACGGAGCTTGATTCCGGCACGGCGAAGTTTGGATATTGATTCAATCGTGGGAGTTGATGGGTCCACATGGAGTGGCTGGCCTTGCTCGGAATCTATGAAACTTGAACGGACTAGATCGAGTAGATGTTTGGCTTTGCGATTATCATTCCGAGCAATAATATTGTCCGGGCTTTGTAGCCCATGATTGAAGAAATCCAAAGCAAGCTTGCTCAGAGAAGGGCCAGATTCTTCTCCAGGCATTCTTGTTATCTCGTATAAACACTCAAGAACAAACAAGGGAATCTGGTTCTCGAGTCTAAGTAAATCCCTGTAGAAAAACGGCATGATCCATGACGTAGTAACAATGGGGTCATCGACCTCAAATCTAACAACATTTCCAACTTTTCGAAACAATTCTATGATAAAAACACCATCAAGAACCATCATTTCAACAAATTCACAGGTTTCAAGGTGGATGATTTGCGAGTAACACTCTCTTGCCTTCATTTCTAGCGGCTGTATTGCCTTCAACAAGACTTCCAAGTCCAGACCGCTGTCCTGTGTCCTAGAGAGGATGCCCCCTAAATACACCCACTTGTGCTCCTCAATCATCCTAAGATGTGGCTCGCCGTGATGATAAGGTCCGACTGAAACTATATGAGGTTGGTAGGACTTACCGTTGATATCGATGAATCTCTGTGGGACTTTAAAAATGCAACACGAGCTGTTCGCGGCTGCTTTCTTCAGCAACCGTGGTGGATCGGAGATTTTTCGCTGCATCAGGCTCAGGCGGTCCTTGTTCACCTCCCAAGTTTCTGCGACATGATTGGCGTCTTCATCTTCTGCCGAGCTGCTTCCCACTTCACCGGTCCTCGCCATGAGTTTCTTGGGTCACTGATCTATCTAGAAAGCTACAAGAGATGTGCAGCTGTTTTCCTTTCTTGACCTTGAGAGGACGGTGGCCAAGCATTTACAGGCGATAGGGTTGGGACCAGCTAGAGCGAAGATTGACAGAATATCAGTACGGGTGGGAAAACCTAAAAAATTATACCTCTGCTATTGAGTCAGAGTCAATTTCGCCCCTCAACTATTTTTACTACCAAATTATTTCTAGATAATTTTGATTTCTTAATTGGAATCTTGTGCCATGCCCCGAAGCCCTAAATTTTATATGGCGGCGTTGCATGCAGGCGTGCAAGTCATCTTATGTTCATTTAATAAATTATTATACTATATACTAAAAAAATCATAATTCAATTACTATAACATGTGAGAAAAATTACTGTAAATTATAATAATATTACTCAGTATTCGATTTGGATCGGGATGGTGTTGTTCGGTTTGCCTATTTACTATTAGGATTTATTGATGTTTGCACAGCTTCAATCAAAGAAGCGCCAGCAGCCCACTGGAAAAGGCTAAGCTTTCCTATGCTGGAGGCCCCTGCCTGCCGCGCCTGACTATTTTCTTTTTTTAACTTATATTTTTTTTTTATTCTTTGTGTTGATTGTTTTCTTATTAGTTTCTTTTTTCATATCAAATGATTTTTTTAACTAATTTTTTATTTTATTTTTGTTTGTTCTTTTGCTAAAGTTATTGAGCTTTTTTTCTTAAATTAAATTTTTTGCCATTATTAACGTAAATGTTTATGATTTTTTTTCTCGGGATAATTTAATAATTTTTATTGTTTTAGCAATAATAATAATATTTTTAGATGTTAAAACTTTGATGTTCCTATTGTTATAATAGGGTGTGTTCATGTATTTCATTATATCAAATCTTGCATGTATAGATGTTATAATTTATTTGATTTTTTCATTTTTTTTTCTTTTGATTGAAATTGATAATATATTTGGTTTTTGTTTTGGCCCTTATATTTTTAATTTATGATTTTAATTCCTTTAATTTTTTATACTTCTTAAATAATCCATATTTTTGTCTATGGTTATATATATGTGCCTGTAGTTTTGGTTTTTAATTTTTATTATTTTCTCTTTTGTTGAGATAATATTTTTTTCAAAAACTTTGTTTTTAAAATTTATTTTATGTTTATGATCATTTGAAATTTATTTTTTAGTTTTTTAGTTTTTTTATTTTCATGTCAAATGACTTTTTAAAAAAAACCTTTGGTGTTTTGTTAAAGTTTTGGGGCTTTTTTATTCTTTTATTGAATTTATTTTTCCATTATTCACGCAATAAGACTAATAATAATTTTTTTTTCTTGCTTCCTTTTTTATTAATGTTTTCGAGTTAATAATAGTAATTATTTTTTTAGATGTTAAGTCTTCGATGTTGTTATTGTTACAATAGAGTGTGTTGATGTGTTTCATTATATTACATCTTACATGTATAAATGTTATATTTTATTTTTGAACTACCAAAATCTATTAATTGTTTCAATATCAACAATCATAAAAAATATTTCTTCGGCCCTTAACGTAGTGCGGGTAATTAACTAGTATTATATACTAAAAGAGGTTAGGGTTCGGTTATTGTAGCATGTGAGACAAATCACTATGAATTATAATAGTATTGCTTAATTTTCGGGTCGGTTCGGGTCATTTCGGTTCATTTCAGTTCATTTGGTTCACCAATTTACTGGTATTTAATATGTTTTGCTCAAATGAAACCTAGAAACGCCCGTGGCTTAGTGGACAACGGTCATGCTAAGCAAGGTGGACAGAGGTCGAACCCCTGCCTAGAGCGCCTGCCTGACTATGTTTTATTTTTCTTCGTTTTATTTTTCCTTGATTTTGTTTTTCAATTTTCTTTCTTTTTATTGTTTTTTATTATTTTATTTATTTATTTTGACGCCAATATATATTTTTTTCTTATAATTTTTTTTTTCATTTTTCATTTGTTTTTTTTTTATTTTAAAGTTGTTGATTTTTTTTCTTTTATTGAATTTTTTCCCATTATTAACACAATAAGAATAATAATTTTAGTTTTTTTTTCTTACTTTTTTTTAATGTTTTTGATTTTTTTGTCGGGATAATTTAATATTTTTTATTGTTTTAACAATAATAGTAATGATATTTTTAGATGTTAATATTTTGATTTTCATGTTGTTATAATAAGGTGTGTTAATGTCTTTTATTATATCAAACCTTGCATGTATAAATATTATACTTTATTTAATTTTTTCATTTGATTGAAATTGATAATATATTTGGTTTTGTTTTCGGCCCTTATACTTTTGATTTTTGATTTTAATTCCTTTAATTTTTATAATTATTAAATAGCTCATATTTTTATCTATGTTTATATATATGAGCTTTTAGTTTTGATTTTTGATTTTTATTATTTTCTCTTTTGTTGAGATAATATTTTTTTCAAAAACTTTGTTCTTAAAATTTAGTTTGTGTTTATGATCATTTGAAATTTGATATTTTTTTATTTTTTTTTTATTTTCATGTCAAATGATTTAAAAAAAAAAAAACTTTGTTGTTTTGTTAAAGTTTTGGGGCTTTTTTATTCTTTTATTGAATTTATTTTTCCATTATTCATGCAGCAATAATAATAATAATAATAATAATAATAATAATAATAATAATAATAATAATAGTTTTTTTCTTGCTTTCTTTTATTAATGTTTTTGAATTTTTTTCTCCTTGAAATAATTTAATATTTTTTTATTATT
>JAPFFL010000107.1:0-11161 GCA_029228465.1 Salix viminalis
CTTAATTATATTGTTGGTTATTGTTTTACTTTAAAGTAATTAATTAATTTTAAAATTACATTAATTGTTGCATTTACACCTAACCCCCCCCCCCTTAGGTGTATAGTTGCCTTAATCCTTGAATAACAAGGTGCACGTGCCAGTCGGTTTTCCGCCTCACGCCCTGTTTGGGTGGCGCGTGCGGCGTCATACGGTGACCGGAAATGGTCTTTCACCGACGTTATCGATGCGCCTCCGCGTGGACTTCTCCCGCGGTGGCGCGTGGCACCTAAAAAGCCTGTAGACGCGGCGGTGACCGGGTAAAGGCGCTGCCAACGTTTTCACTCTCTCCTGCATGTAAAAGTGCAGGAGAGTCCCCTATTGTTTGTTACTTTTCACTTATGTCCTTCTACTTTTAATTTTGATTTTGGTCCTGATTTCTATTATATAAGTTCTGATTTAGTTCGATTGGGTCCTCCGATTTTAATTAATTGAATGTGAGAGTTTTACTTCGGTCCTCCTACTTTTAATTTCCGGCTTGGCTATAAAATCTTAATAAATCCGGTACACAAGTTTTGATTGTTTCAACTTTGTCCTTTAATTTAAATTGATAATAAATGTGATTTCCATTTCAGCCCTTAGACTTTTAATTTTTGAATTTAATCCCTTTATATTTGATTTTCATTTCAGCCCTTATACTTTTTTTATTTTTTTATTTCTAGAATAATCTCTACTTTTGTCCATGTATATATAAGTGTACTTAACACAACAACAACAACAATAATAATAATAATAATAATAATAATAATAATAATAATAATAATAATAATAATAATAATAATAATAATAATAATAATTTAATTGTTTTTCTTGCTTACTCTTTTATTAATATTTTTTTTTCCTCTGGGTAATTTAATAATTTTTATTGTTTTGGCAGTAATGGCAATGATATTTTTTTTCCTTTTGTTAAAGTTTCTGGGATATTTTTATTCTTTCATTAATTATATGTTCTAATATTTATTTTTCTTTTATCGCCTAGGAATATATATAGGGAGAAGAAAACATAACCTAGGATTTTTTGAATAAAAAAAATTAATATCAGTATTCTTAAATACATTTAATATAATAATATAATGAATAAATCGGATAACATAAAAAAAAATTGTCTTCGTATTTTATTTTTGTGCCTAACATAATAATAATAATAATAATAATAATAATAATAATAATAATAATAATAATAATAATAATAATAATAATTTAATTTAATTTTTTTTCTTACTTACTCTTTTGTTAATTTTTTTTTCTCCGGATAATTTAATAATTTTTATTGTTTTAACAGTAATGGCAATGGTATTTTTTTCTTTTGTTAAAGTTTCTGGGATATTTTTAGTCTTTCATTAATTATATGTTCTAATATTTATTGAATATTATCGCATAGGAATATATATATATATATATATATATATATATATATATATATATATATATATATATATATATATAGGGAGAAAAAAACAAGACCTAGGATTTTTTGAATAAAAAAAATTAATATCAGTATTCTTAAATACATTTGATATAATAATATAATGAATAAATTGGATAACATAAAAAAAATTTGTCTTCGAATTTTAATTTTGTACTTAACACAACAACAATAATAATAATAATAATAATAATAATAATAATAATAATAATAATAATAATAATAATAATAATAATAATAATAATAATAATAATAATAATAATAATAATAATAATAATAATAATAATAATAATAATTTAATTGTTTTTCTTGCTTACACTTCTGTTAATATTTTTTTTCTCTGGATAATTTAATATTTTTTATTGTTTTGACAGTAATAGCAATGATAATTATTATTTTTATTTTATTTTTTTGTTTTATCTTTTGTTAAAGTTTCTTGAATATTTTTAGTCTTTCATTAATTATATGTTCTAATATTTATTGAATATTATCGCCTAGGAATATATATATATATATATATGGAGAAGAAAACATGACCTAGGATTTTTTGAATAAAAAAATTTAATATCAGTATTCTTAAATACATTTTATATAATAATATAATGAATTAATCGGATAACATAAAAAAAATTGTCTTCAATTTTATTTTTTCCTCTTTTTAAAAAATTAATTTCTTTAAAAAAATTACAATATTTTGGTTTTTAATATTTCAGGTCTCATATTACTGGGCCAAAAATACAACTAAAAAAAAATTGACACATTTACCTAGATTTCAAAAGTAGGCGAGTCACTTCCCGTTTCAATTACACTGTTGTTTTTAGACGGCAAATAAGTCATTATAACACAAAAAAAAAAATTCCTAAAAACATATTACAATATTTTTATTTACAATGTGTCAGATCTAATATTACTGGGGAAAAAAGGCAACTCATAAAAAAAATATGACAAATTTACCTAGGTTATTTACAATTAAAAAATATGTGAGTCACTTCCCGTTTCAATTATACTGTTCTTTTTAGACGACAAAGAAATAATTATTGCATGCAAAAAAATTATGTTTATTTTTAAAAACAAATTACAATATTTTTTTTATAATGCATCAGATCTAATATTACTGAGGAACAAAAGCAACTCATAAAAAAAATGACAACTTTACCTAGGTTATCTACAATTAAAAAATATACGAACCACTTTCCATTTCGATTACTCTATAAAATATGTGAGACTAATTATATGTTTTAATATTTATTGAATATTATCGTCTATAAATATATAGAGAGAGAGAAAAAAAAATGACCTAGGATTTTTTCCTTAAAAAAAAATTGATATCAATAGTCTTAAATACATTTAATATAATAATATAATTAATAAATCTTATAAAAAAAATTGCCTTTGAATTTAAATTTGGTACTCTTTTGTTTAAGTTTATTTCTTAAAAACATATTTACAATATTTTTATTTTTAATATTTTAAATCTAATATTACTGGGGGGGAAATTAAACTCAAAAAAAAATTACAAATTTACTTAAGTTATCTACAATTAAAAAATATGCGGGTCACTTCCCGTTTCGATTCATGTTCCTTTTAGACGGCAAATAAGTAATTATAGCACGTAAAAAAATTATGTTCATTTCTAAAACAAAATTCAATATTTTTATTTTTAATGTGTCAGATCTAATATTAGTGGGGAGAAAATGGAACTCAAAAAAAAAATTGCCAAATTTACCTAGGTCATCTACAATTAAAAATATACGAACCACTTCCCATTTTGATTAAACTATTCATTTTAGGCGGGGGGAAATTTATATGTTACATATTTTATCTGTTATAGTGTTACTGATTAAATATTTAAACAACTAATTACAACATTTTAAAAATCAAATAGTTTTCTACATAGAAAAAGCCCTAACACAATGCGCGGGCAAGCATACTAATTATACAACGCAAAAAACTCATTTCTAACATATTTGATCTATTGCAATTTCAGTAATTAAACATTAAAATAACTTATTATAGGGCGGAAAAAATATAAGTTTATTTCTGGAAAAAAAATAATTACAATACTTTTATTTATAATGTGTCAAATCTAATATTACTGAGGAAAACATGCAACTCATAAAAAAAATACTTGCGTTATATGCAATTATAAAATATACGAACCACTTTCCAGTTCGATTATACAGATTTTATCAATTATAATTTTACTAATTAAATATTAAATTAACAAATATAATACATATAAAAGCAATCAATTTTCTACATAGATAAAAAAGCCTCGGCGCATCGCGCGGGCATACCGCTCGTGTATTCTAAATCATATCAAATTTATTCAAATGATATGATCCTAGTCATTGAATACAAATAACAAGCGTGGAGCTAAAATTACTTATTCTTTCGCTCTCACATCACTTAGATCTGAATTAACTCTCTTTCCGAAGAGTATTCCTTCAAGTCATATCATTCCATGAGCATAGGATATACTCCTAAAGTAGCGATCATTTATTCATCACCTCATGATATAGTCAATAGTCACAAAGGGTAAGATTTTGAGATCTTAGATATGATCTTCAAGACTCACATAATAAAGAAGCATGGAATTATAAAAATTTATGATCTAAGACTTTGATACCAGTGTAGAATCGATAAGAAAAACTTACTTGTGAAATTCCATTTTCTTATTCATGGATCAATAACTACAGGGCCACTTCAATTACTAGAATCAAAGTAATGTTACACAGTATAAATGTCTTTGCAGATCTTAGCAAGTTAATGCAGGGAATAGAAATGAAAGGAAAGAGAAAGAATTATCTTCTTCAATTATGAAAACTATATTTTTTCATAAGAGTTATGCCCATAGAGAAGTGGTTATTTTAGTGGTTACCTTTTAGTAACTTTTCCTGATAAATAGATCAGGTTCATCTTTTATGGGCGAACCAGGTCAAACCCAATAACTAAGTACACACTCCACAATAAATAAGTTCTACTCTTGACGTTCAAAAAATTGAAAAAAAATTATAAATAAAAGACAATGCTTTCTTCACTAATATTTCCTCTCCGTAGGCTGTAATTCTAAATCATTTTTTTTAAAGATCATCCAGACACGAGAAACCCAGTAGAATAAAACAGAATCTGAGTGGATTTTGCTAAAGACCTCCACCCAAAACCTCATCCCCAACATGTTCTAGCTCCACAAAAAAAAGGTGCAACACTTGATATACAGCTATGAGGTCCACAAAAGTCTCTTATCTCCCATCTTCTAGATGCCTTCTAATGGCATCTCACAAGTTTTAGAGTCAAGGAAGCTAATTACATATACCTAGCTAGGCGATAGAGTGAAGGAGCATCCACAACAAGCTTGAATTCCTAAAGCTCCTTAAAATCCAACCATGGCTTCTTCCACGTACACTTCGGCATAATACACTTTGTTGTGACCCCCATCAGTTGCCTCTAAAAAAATATAATGAATTGTCCTAGACGCCACCTGAAGATTTGAAGACACACCACCCTCCTGAACTCCGGCACTGAATTCTGCAAGAAAAATAAAACACGGGATCAAATTGAATCAAAACCATAATTTTTTATTTTTTTTTTATAACCGGGGTGTCCGAGCCAGCTTGCGCGCATCACAACTAAATTCTACAAATCCAATGAGCATGTAAGGCACCGCGGGGATGACAAACATGTTTGACAAGACTTGAACCTAGGATGAGAGGAAAGGAAAAACTCTTCTTGACCACCGGGCCAAGACTTGCTGGCAAAACCATAATATTTTACAAAATTCTTCTGGGCAGCTAAGCTTTTTAATTCCAAGATAGAACCCTGTTTCTTGTTGTGATATTCATCAACAGCAAAACGAGCAAGATTTTCGATTTCTGCACTGTTAAATGCACCTTCCACCTGTCTAATACCACCAAACGTTGCCATTTCTTTCTTTCTTTCTTTCTTTCTTTCTTGAGTCTGTACTTTTGTTAAGAAGAGAGAGAGACGGAGATGCTTTTGGAATTTTATTGGAATTGAGGGCTATAAATCAATTCAAATATCTTTTTTAGATTCAAAATTAATATCTTATTGGATTTTGGATGTTTATAATTGCACATACGTTTAGAGTATTTTTTTATTTAAAAATATTTTTTTAAAATAATTATTTTTAACATAAATATATCAAAATGATAAAAAAATATTTTAAATAAAAAATAATTTAATGTGCTGTACGTAATTCCAAATGAAACTTTTATTTATTAATAATTATATTCTAGGTAATTATACAATAAATTAAAAGAGCTCAGTAAAACATTGTAGATTGTGAGTGAAAACACTATGGATTTCAATAGTGTTTTTTTTTTTTTTGAACAGTAAAATACTATTTATGTATTCTTTCACAAAGAGAGACAATGAAAGGCATGTAGCTTACTGGCAAAGACACAGGCGTGTCTTAAGAGGGGCAGGGGTCGAACCCCTGCCTACCGCATTGTTTTTTCACTTATGTTTTGTTTGCTTTTTTTTTTCATTTTTATTTATTTTGATTGTTTTTTTATTTATTTATTTATTTTGATGTTTTTTTTTATTTATTTCGTTTTTGTTTTTTTCACTTATTTTTTTTTAAAAAAAAACAATTTATTGAGATTTTTTTTCTTTGATTGAATTTTTTCCAATTATTAACTCAATAAGAATAATAATATTAGTTTTTTTCTTATTTTTTTCATCGTAATAATTTAATAATTTTTATTGTTTTAGTTGTAATAGTAATAATATTCTTAGATTTTAAGACTTCGAAGTTTTCATTTCGGCTCTTATACTTTTAATTTTGAATTTTAATCCCTTTATATTTAATGTTCATTTTATCCCTATTCCTTTTAATTTTTTATTTTAATCCTTTTATTTCTTTTAATTTCAAGAATAATCCTTACTTTTGTCCATATATATATATATATATATATATATATATATATATATATATATATATATATATATATATATATATATATATATATATATATATATATATATATAGTGATAAGCTTACATTTGATTTTTTAATTTTTTTTTATTTTTCTTATTTGTTGGGCTGGTATATTTTTTTTCAAAAACAATAGTTCTTAAATTTTATTTTATATCTATGATCATTTGGAAATTGATATTTGTATTTTTTTTTGTTATTTCTTTTAGTTTTTTTTTCCTTTTTCCTTTTTTATTTTTATGTCATATGACTTTTTTTACCTGATAATTTTTATTTTATTTTTTTGTTTGATCTTTTGTTAAAGTTTTTATGATTTTTTTAGTCTTTTATTTTTTTTCATTATTAGCATAATAATAATAATAATTAATAATAATAATAATTTAATGTTTTTCTCTTACTTACTCTTTTGTTAATGTTTTTTAGGTTTTTTTTCTCTCGGGATAATTTGATAATTTTTATTCTTTTAACAGTTATACAAACTTTTTACTCAGCCCGTAAAGTAGTGTAATATTTTTTTATAAATTTTCAGGTCAAATAATTTTTTTTCCAGTCAATAATTTTCATTGTTTTTTTCATTTATTTTATTTTTTCATTTGCTCTTTTGTTAATGTTTTTAGGTTTTTTTTAAGCCTTTGATTTAATTTTGTTTTCTTCCCGTTATTAAAACAATAATAATATGAATATTAAGAATAATAATAATAATTTTAGGTTTTTGTTCTTACGTGCTTTTTTATTAATTTTTTTTTGTTTTTCTCTGAGATTTGTTAAATAATGTTTATTGTTTTGATAGTGATGATGATGATAATTTAAGAAGTTAAGACTTTGATTTACTATTATTATAATAAAGGATGTTGATCTTTTTCATTATATCAAATTTTACATACTACAATATTATATTTTAATCTCAACAGTTATGAAGATTATTTGTTCTGCCCGCACTATGCCCGCAACGTAGTGCGGGCAATCCAACTAGTGGTAGCTATTTGACATGCTCTCCACTCTATTGCTATCATAAATAAATAAATAAATAGGAATATAGAAGTTATTTCAATATTTTTTTATATAAAATAATTTTAAGTATAAATCAAAAATATTATGCAAGTATTTAATAAAATATAACAATGATAATCCATGAAAAAAACAAAAAGAAATCATTAACTATAACTAAAAGAAAAACTAGAAAAAATAAGAGAAAAAAATATATATCATAATATTTGATCATGTAAAATGAGATATTTACCGTTTGTATATATTGGATTTGTTTATTAAAATCAATAAATAGAGTAGAAATATAACCACATTTGCAATTAATTGAATAAAACAAAAGGAAAAGAAAATATTTATGAAGGGTCAAACATATTAAAAATATTATTTTTATAAAAAAACTATAAATTAAATCTCATCTGCGTAAAATATATAAAAAAATATTTTTTTTTAAAAAAAAATAATTCATAAAAGCAGGCAAAACTTCTGGTCTAAGTTATGAGATCAAGAAAAAATTGAAAAACAAATAAAGATAACTATAAAACCAATGTTTAAGAAAACAATATTGTAGAATGATACATTCATAAAAAAAAATGAAACAAAAATGTATTAATTTTTCAAATTCATAGCTCGGGTTATTAAATTAGAAGCATCACAAAAAGAAAAAATACAAAGTTTAATTCCTAAAAAATCAAATATAAATTGATGGAACACACAAAACAAAATCACATAAAAAAAATATAATTAAAAAAATGAGGGTGAAAATCTAATTAAAGAATAAATTAGAGGGCATAAAAATAACTAAGTTGGAGGGTTAAATTAAAAAAAAAAAACTTTAACGAAAAACAAATAAAAAAATCTAAAGAACAAGGGTTGGATTGGAAAAAATAAAATAACAAAAAATTAAATTAAATGATAAATTTGAAAAACAGTAAAACTTTGACAAAAATATCAAGAGAGATAAAATGTAATAAAGATAATAATGAATGAATTAGAGGGGGCATGACAAATTATATTTTAAAGACTAAATTGATAACATACAAAAGATCTTTCATGAAAGGGTCAAGGATAAAAATATAAAATTGAAAAACAAAAAAGGATAAATGTGTATTTTCTCTATAATTGAGGGAGGAAAATTATTAATGGTGACAAACCGCTCATAATCTGTCACCACACACCACATCATCAATAAAATAACACGGCGACGCTTCTAATAACACAATATAAATAAAGGTTTAGTTATTGGGTGACATCACACACGCTACCCAAAGAATATAGACACCATTTATATATTGATGCATAATGAGCACGTGCTCATAGCTTTTTTTATAAAAATAAATAAAATTTTTAACTTAAAAAATGCCTTTAATCTTGTATTGTTTTTATAAAAAAAATTGCATGAAAATCAAAAACACTCATATATGTGTATGGATAGAAATATATTTTTAACGTATTTTAGGCAAGGTTATAAATTCCGTTCCGTTCCGGCCGGAACGGCCCGTTCCAGAAGCAAATCCGGGACAAAACGGCGACGTTTTTGTCCCGGGTTGAATTCCGGTGGGATCCGGAAAATCCGGCCAAATTCGACCGGAACGCCCCGGTTTCGTACCGGGGGTTCCGTTCCGGTACAGAGAGGACACTCGGATCCAAACTCTGTCGTTTTGGGCAAGCATGAACTGAAAGAAAGAAATTATATCGGAAAAAAAAGAGGGCGAGAGAGGAAAACCAGAGAGCGCATTTGAGCTCGAGACCCAATTTCTGGAGATGAAGAGCGCATGGGTTCATACTTCATAGAGCTAACGCCCTGTTTCAGTGAGCCCGCCATTTGTTTTCTGCTTTGAAGGGGAGAGAGGAGAGTGAAGGAGCGGGAGGAAGAGGTTTATAGGGGATGATGAGTGGTGGAAAGGGGAGAGGAGTGCACGTGGACGGCTGGGATTCGGTCTCGGTTTGTTTTGGCTGTAAGGGAAGATTTGTTTCGATTTTTATGGGTTTGTGAAAAATATTTGGAATTTCCAAATTAGTGATCGATTGTGAAAAATAGTTTTGGACTATAGGGGTTGATGATATGGGTTTTGAATGAAAAAAAATAAATAAGAAAAAAAGATAAACATGGATTTTGTTGATTTAACTACTGTGTTTAATTTTTAGAATGTGGAGTAAAGAATGATACATGCCTAACTTGTGTTATCTTTTTACAACAGATTAAATTACATGGCTGAAAACTCATCTAGTGGTGGGATTATGTTTGTAATTTTAAAGATGTTTCTAATTTTGAGATTATGTTTGTATTGTATAATTTAAATTTCATTTATCTTGAATTTAAATTATACTTGTTAAATTAATATTTTATTTTTTTCATATATATAATTAAATAAATATGAACAGTACAAACCCGGAACGGAACGCCGGAATGCACCGAAACCGGAACGTTCCGTTCCAAACAAAAAACCGGAACGGATTTTACAACCTTGATTTTAGGGGGTGAAAAACCAAAAAAAAGAATCTAGGTTAATGGCTCTACCCTAAGGGTAAGTTAACTAGTTTTAAAGTTTTAAAGTTTTTGAAAAGATAAAATAATCTTTATTCGACAATTCTAGATTTTATTGACCTGGAGAGTAAATACATCATTTTATTATGCAATAAATTTTGAAAAAAAATGAACATACCCTGACACAATCTTTTTAATTATCAATGAGCACTAGAAAAGACCAAATTACCTTCACTGCTAAGGCTTCTATTTGTTCTATCTAGGGGCAAAATGATAGTTTCATTATAGTAATCTAAAAATAAACTATGTGTAGTGTTATGGTGAAAAACTAAGGCTCTATATTTGTTTTTAATTAATTTGAAATGGGGTTGAATCCACTTTAAAAAATGCTTTTCAAATTATTTTTCATAGGAATAAACATAAATTGATTATTTTTTAATTATTTTTGTGATTTTAATGTGTTGATAATAAAAATAAAATAAAATTTTAAAATAATATTATTTTAACATATTTTTAATTGAAAACCACCAACTAGATACTGATGGGTTTTTTAATCAATATTTAGAAACTCGTTAACTCATTAAAATATAAATTGTTTGAGTACTCTTTCAATGTCAGTCATAATTTTTTTCAACTAAAGAATATTTTAATTTGATTTTTTCGTGATATAAAGTATTAATTACATGCTTTTTATTTATTAAAATCAAATTTATTCATTAATTTATTTAAATTTAAAACTAAAACACACAATATTAATTAATTTTGATTATGTTCGATTGAGTTTTTAAAATTAATCAAAATATCAGATAATGTTTTTTAATGTTATCCATTACAGCGCCAGGATAATTTTACAATCTTTTATCAAAGACTTCAATTCCCAAAAACATGGCCAGTAGAGTTTCTGCCATGGTATCATATATATATATATATATATATATATATATATATATATATATATATATATTCACCCCTTCCCTGCCCCGTAGAGTTTCTGTAACCTAATGCCATGGCATCATATATATATATATGATGTGTGTGTATAAACTCTACTGGGCAGGGAAAGGGTGAAAAATTATTAACAAAAATCAATTTAAAATACCATTTTAAAAACATAAAAAAAAAAAAAAAAAAAAGATACTCATGGTAAGGCAACGTCCATGCCGTTTTGAGCTCTGCTTCTTTCTTTATTTTGGTAGAGACAAGGAGAGCTCGTTGATTCCATTCACACGAAGTCAATGGCCCATCTAACGCTTCAGAGTAGGGACGC
>JAPFFL010000108.1:0-11152 GCA_029228465.1 Salix viminalis
TTTTGGGGAAAAGTGTATTACCCATAAATTTGAAGTCTAATACCAACTAAAAGGGTCTTGGATATGAACAAGGTTAGAAATATAAGGCTAATACTCATTTAAATGGGGCTCGTCGAGTCGGGGATCAATTTGTCAGAAAATCCAAGGCTAACACCCCTCAAAAACCAAGTTCAACCATGTTTGGGAGAAAAGTGTATTACCCATAAATTTGAAGTCTAATACCAACTAAAAGGGTCTTGGATATGAACAAGGTTAGAAATATAAGGCTAATACTCATTTAAATGGGGCTCGTCGAGTCGGGGATCAATTTGTCAGAAAATCCAAGGCTAACACCCCTCAAAAACCAAGTTCAACCATGTTTGGGAGAAAAGTGTATTACCCATAAATTTGAAGTCTAATACCAACTAAAAGGGTCTTGGATATGAACAAGGTTAGAAATATAAGGCTAATACTCATTTAAATGGGGCTCGTCGAGTCGGGGATCAATTTGTCAGAAAATCCAAGGCTAACACCCCTCAAAAACCAAGTTCAACCATGTTTGGGAGAAAAGTGTATTACCCATAAATTTGAAGTCTAATACCAACTAAAAGGGTCTTGGATATGAACAAGGTTAGAAATATAAGGCTAATACTCATTTAAATGGGGCTCGTCGAGTCGAGGGATCAATTTGTCAGAAAATCCAAGGCTAACACCCCCTCAAAAACCAAGTTCAACCATGTTTGGGAGAAAAGTGTATTACCCATAAATTTGAAGTCTAATACCAACTAAAAGGGTCTTGGATATGAACAAGGTTAGAAATATAAGGCTAATACTCATTTAAATGGGGCTCGTCGAGTCGGGGATCAATTTGTCCGAAAATCCAAGGCTAACACCCCTCCAAAAACCAAGTT
Source organism: Salix viminalis (assembly GCA_029228465.1). Classification (NCBI taxonomy): domain Eukaryota; kingdom Viridiplantae; phylum Streptophyta; class Magnoliopsida; order Malpighiales; family Salicaceae; genus Salix; species Salix viminalis. The sequence goes on from JAPFFL010000108.1 coordinate 891, forward strand.
CAACCATGTTTGGGAGAAAAGTGTATTACCCATAAATTTGAAGTCTAATACCAACTAAAAGGGTCTTGGATATGAACAAGGTTAGAAATATAAGGCTAATACTCATTTAAATGGGGCTCGTCGAGTCAGGATCAATTTGTCCGAAAATCCAAGGCTAACACCCCCTCAAAAACCAAGTTCAACCATGTTTGGGAGAAAAGTGTATTACCCATAAATTTGAAGTCTAATACCAACTAAAAGGGTCTTGGATATGAACAAGGTTAGAAATATAAGGCTAATACTCATTTAAATGGGGCTCGTCGAGTCGGGGATCAATTTGTCAGAAAATCCAAGGCTAACACCCCCTCAAAAACCAAGTTCAACCATGTTTGGGAGAAAAGTGTATTACCCATAAATTTGAAGTCTAATACCAACTAAAAGCTCTTGGATATGAACAAGGTTAGAAATATAAGGCTAATACTCATTTAAATGGGGCTCGTCGAGTCGAGGGATCAATTTGTCCGAAAATCCAAGGCTAACACCCCTCAAAAACCAAGTTCAACCATGTTTGGGGGAAAAGTGTATTACCCATAAATTTGAAGTCTAATACCAACTAAAAGGGTCTTGGATATGAACAAGGTTAGAAATATAAGGCTAATACTCATTTAAATGGGGCTCGTCGAGTCGGGGATCAATTTGTCAGAAAATCCAAGGCTAACACCCCCTCAAAAACCAAGTTCAACCATGTTTGGGAGAAAAGTGTATTACCCATAAATTTGAAGTCTAATACCAACTAAAAGGGTCTTGGATATGAACAAGGTTAGAAATATAAGGCTAATACTCATTTAAATGGGGCTCGTCGAGTCGGGGATCAATTTGTCCAGAAAATCCAAGGCTAACACCCCCTCAAAAACCAAGTTCAACCATGTTTGGGAGAAAAGTGTATTACCCATAAATTTGAAGTCTAATACCAACTAAAAGGGTCTTGGATATGAACAAGGTTAGAAATATAAGGCTAATACTCATTTAAATGGGGCTCGTCGAGTCGGGGATCAATTTGTCAGAAAATCCAAGGCTAACACCTCCAAAAACCAAGTTCAACCATGTTTGGGAGAAAAGTGTATTACCCATAAATTTGAAGTCTAATACCAACTAAAAGGTCTTGGATATGAACAAGGTTAGAAATATAAGGCTAATACTCATTTAAATGGGGCTCGTCGAGTCGAGGGATCAATTTGTCAGAAAATCCAAGGCTAACACCCCTCAAAAACCAAGTTCAACCATGTTTGGGAGAAAAGTGTATTACCCATAAATTTGAAGTCTAATACCAACTAAAAGGGTCTTGGATATGAACAAGGTTAGAAATATAAGGCTAATACTCATTTAAATGGGGCTCGTCGAGTCGGGGATCAATTTGTCAGAAAATCAAGGCTAACACCTCAAAAACCAAGTTCAACCATGTTTGGGAGAAAAGTGTATTACCCATAAATTTGAAGTCTAATACCAACTAAAAGGGTCTTGGATATGAACAAGGTTAGAAATATAAGGCTAATACTCATTTAAATGGGGCTCGTCGAGTCGAGGGATCAATTTGTCCAGAAAATCAAGGCTAACACCCCCTCAAAAACCAAGTTCAACCATGTTTGGGGGAAAAGTGTATTACCCATAAATTTGAAGTCTAATACCAACTAAAAGGGTCTTGGATATGAACAAGGTTAGAAATATAAGGCTAATACTCATTTAAATGGGGCTCGTCGAGTGGGGATCAATTTGTCAGAAAATCCAAGGCTAACACCCCTCAAAAACCAAGTTCAACCATGTTTGGGAGAAAAGTGTATTACCCATAAATTTGAAGTCTAATACCAACTAAAAGGTCTTGGATATGAACAAGGTTAGAAATATAAGGCTAATACTCATTTAAATGGGGCTCGTCGAGTCGAGGGATCAATTTGTCAGAAAATCCAAGGCTAACACCCCTCAAAAACCAAGTTCAACCATGTTTGGGGGAAAAAGTGTATTACCCATAAATTTGAAGTCTAATACCAACTAAAAGGGTCTTGGATATGAACAAGGTTAGAAATATAAGGCTAATACTCATTTAAATGGGGCTCGTCGAGTCGGGGATCAATTTGTCAGAAAATCCAAGGCTAACACCCTCAAAAACCAAGTTCAACCATGTTTGGGGGAAAAAGTGTATTACCCATAAATTTGAAGTCTAATACCAACTAAAAGGTCTTGGATATGAACAAGGTTAGAAATATAAGGCTAATACTCATTTAAATGGGGCTCGTCGAGTCGGGGATCAATTTGTCCGAAAATCCAAGGCTAACACCCCTCAAAAACCAAGTTCAACCATGTTTGGGGGAAAAGTGTATTACCCATAAATTTGAAGTCTAATACCAACTAAAAGGTCTTGGATATGAACAAGGTTAGAAATATAAGGCTAATACTCATTTAAATGGGGCTCGTCGAGTCGAGGGATCAATTTGTCCGAAAATCCAAGGCTAACACCCCTCAAAAACCAAGTTCAACCATGTTTGGGGGAAAAGTGTATTACCCATAAATTTGAAGTCTAATACCAACTAAAAGGTCTTGGATATGAACAAGGTTAGAAATATAAGGCTAATACTCATTTAAATGGGGCTCGTCGAGTCGAGGGATCAATTTGTCCGAAAATCCAAGGCTAACACCCCTCAAAAACCAAGTTCAACCATGTTTGGGGGAAAAGTGTATTACCCATAAATTTGAAGTCTAATACCAACTAAAAGGGTCTTGGATATGAACAAGGTTAGAAATATAAGGCTAATACTCATGTATTTGCCTTATATTTATAACCTTGTTCATATCTAAGACAACCTTTTAGTTGTATTGGACTTCAAGTATGGTGTATTACTTTTCCCCCAAACATGGTTGAACTTGGTTTTTGGAGGGGTGTTAGCCTTGGATTTTTCGGGACAAATTGATCCCGACTCGACGAGCCCCATTTAAATGAGTATTAGCCTTATATTTCTAACCTTGTTCATATCCAAGACCCTTTTAGTTGGTATTAGACTTCAAATTTATGGGTAATACACTTTTCCCCCAAACATGGTTGAACTTGGTTTTTGGAGGGGTGTTAGCCTTGGATTTTTCGGACAAATTGATCCCGACTCGGCGAGCCCCATTTAAATGAGTATTAGCCTTATATTTCTAACCTTGTTCATATCCAAGACCCTTTTAGTTGGTATTAGACTTCAAATTTATGGGTAATACACTTTTCCCCCAAACATGGTTGAACTTGGTTTTTGGAGGGGTGTTAGCCTTGGATTTTTCGGACAAATTGATCCCGACTTTCGACGAGCCCCATTTAAATGAGTATTAGCCTTATATTTCTAACCTTGTTCATATCCAAAGCCCTTTTAGTTGGTATTAGACTTCAAATTTATGGGTAATACACTTTTCCCCCAAACATGGTTGAACTTGGTTTTTGGAGGGGTGTTAGCCTTGGATTTTTCGGACAAATTGATCTCGACTCGACGAGCCCCATTTAAATGAGTATTAGCCTTATATTTCTAACCTTGTTCATATCCAAGCCCTTTTTAGTTGGTATTAGACTTCAAATTTATGGGTAATACACTTTTCCCCCAAACATGGTTGAACTTGGTTTTTGGAGGGGTGTTAGCCTTGGATTTTTCGGACAAATTGATCTGACTCGACGAGCCCCATTTAAATGAGTATTAGCCTTATATTTCTAACCTTGTTCATATCCAAGACCCTTTTTAGTTGGTATTAGACTTCAAATTTATGGGTAATACACTTTTCCCCCAAACATGGTTGAACTTGGTTTTTGGAGGGGTGTTAGCCTTGGATTTTTCGGACAAATTGATCCCGACTCGACGAGCCCCATTTAAATGAGTATTAGCCTTATATTTCTAACCTTGTTCATATCCAAGACCCTTTTAGTTGGTATTAGACTTCAAATTTATGGGTAATACACTTTTCCCCAAACATGGTTGAACTTGGTTTTTGGAGGGGTGTTAGCCTTGGATTTTTCGGACAAATTGATCCCGACTCGGCGAGCCCCATTTAAATGAGTATTAGCCTTATATTTCTAACCTTGTTCATATCCAAGACCCTTTTTAGTTGGTATTAGACTTCAAATTTATGGGTAATACACTTTTCCCCAAACATGGTTGAACTTGGTTTTTGGAGGGTGTTAGCCTTGGATTTTTCGGACAAATTGATCTGACTCGGCGAGCCCCATTTAAATGAGTATTAGCCTTATATTTCTAACCTTGTTCATATCCAAGACCCTTTTTAGTTGGTATTAGACTTCAAATTTATGGGTAATACACTTTTCCCCCAAACATGGTTGAACTTGGTTTTTGGAGGGGTGTTAGCCTTGGATTTTTCGGACAAATTGATCCCGACTCGACGAGCCCCCATTTAAATGAGTATTAGCCTTATATTTCTAACCTTGTTCATATCCAAGACCCTTTTAGTTGGTATTAGACTTCAAATTTATGGGTAATACACTTTTCCCCCAAACATGGTTGAACTTGGTTTTTGGAGGGGTGTTAGCCTTGGATTTTTCGGACAAATTGATCCCGACTTCGACGAGCCCCATTTAAATGAGTATTAGCCTTATATTTCTAACCTTGTTCATATCCAAGACCCTTTTAGTTGGTATTAGACTTCAAATTTATGGGTAATACACTTTTTCCCCCAAACATGGTTGAACTTGGTTTTTGGAGGGGTGTTAGCCTTGGATTTTTCGGACAAATTGATCTGACTTTCGGCGAGCCCCATTTAAATGAGTATTAGCCTTATATTTCTAACCTTGTTCATATCCAAGACCCTTTTTAGTTGGTATTAGACTTCAAATTTATGGGTAATACACTTTTCCCCCAAACATGGTTGAACTTGGTTTTTGGAGGGGTGTTAGCCTTGGATTTTTCGGACAAATTGATCCCGACTCGGCGAGCCCCATTTAAATGAGTATTAGCCTTATATTTCTAACCTTGTTCATATCCAAGACCCTTTTTAGTTGGTATTAGACTTCAAATTTATGGGTAATACACTTTTCCCCCAAACATGGTTGAACTTGGTTTTTGGAGGGGTGTTAGCCTTGGATTTTTCGGACAAATTGATCTGACTTCGGCGAGCCCCATTTAAATGAGTATTAGCCTTATATTTCTAACCTTGTTCATATCCAAGACCCTTTTTAGTTGGTATTAGACTTCAAATTTATGGGTAATACACTTTTCCCCAAACATGGTTGAACTTGGTTTTTGGAGGGGTGTTAGCCTTGGATTTTCGGACAAATTGATCCCTGACTCGACGAGCCCCATTTAAATGAGTATTAGCCTTATATTTCTAACCTTGTTCATATCCAAGACCCTTTTTAGTTGGTATTAGACTTCAAATTTATGGGTAATACACTTTTCCCCCAAACATGGTTGAACTTGGTTTTTGGAGGGGTGTTAGCCTTGGATTTTTCGGACAAATTGATCCCGACTTCGGCGAGCCCCATTTAAATGAGTATTAGCCTTATATTTCTAACCTTGTTCATATCCAAGACCCTTTTAGTTGGTATTAGACTTCAAATTTATGGGTAATACACTTTTTCCCCCAAACATGGTTGAACTTGGTTTTTGGAGGGGTGTTAGCCTTGGATTTTTCGGGACAAATTGATCCCGACTCGGCGAGCCCCATTTAAATGAGTATTAGCCTTATATTTCTAACCTTGTTCATATCCAAGACCCTTTTAGTTGGTATTAGACTTCAAATTTATGGGTAATACACTTTTCCCCCAAACATGGTTGAACTTGGTTTTTGGAGGGGTGTTAGCCTTGGATTTTTCGGGACAAATTGATCGACTTTCGGCGAGCCCCATTTAAATGAGTATTAGCCTTATATTTCTAACCTTGTTCATATCCAAGACCCTTTTTAGTTGGTATTAGACTTCAAATTTATGGGTAATACACTTTTCCCCAAACATGGTTGAACTTGGTTTTTGGAGGGGTGTTAGCCTTGGATTTTTCGGACAAATTGATCCCGACTTTCGGCGAGCCCCATTTAAATGAGTATTAGCCTTATATTTCTAACCTTGTTCATATCCAAGACCCTTTTTAGTTGGTATTAGACTTCAAATTTATGGGTAATACACTTTTCCCCCAAACATGGTTGAACTTGGTTTTTGGAGGGGTGTTAGCCTTGGATTTTTCGGACAAATTGATCCCGACTTTCGGCGAGCCCCATTTAAATGAGTATTAGCCTTATATTTCTAACCTTGTTCATATCCAAGACCCTTTTAGTTGGTATTAGACTTCAAATTTATGGGTAATACACTTTTCCCCCAAACATGGTTGAACTTGGTTTTTGGAGGGGTGTTAGCCTTGGATTTTTCGGACAAATTGATCACGACTCGACGAGCCCCATTTAAATGAGTATTAGCCTTATATTTCTAACCTTGTTCATATCCAAGACCCTTTTTAGTTGGTATTAGACTTCAAATTTATGGGTAATACACTTTTCCCCCAAACATGGTTGAACTTGGTTTTTGGAGGGGTGTTAGCCTTGGATTTTTCGGACAAATTGATCTGACTTCGGCGAGCCCCATTTAAATGAGTATTAGCCTTAGATTTCTAACCTTGTTCATATCAAGCCCTTTTAGTTGGTATTAGACTTCAAATTTATGGGTAATACACTTTTTCCCCCAAACATGGTTGAACTTGGTTTTTGGAGGGGTGTTAGCCTTGGATTTTTCGGACAAATTGATCCCGACTTTCGACGAGCCCCATTTAAATGAGTATTAGCCTTATATTTCTAACCTTGTTCATATCCAAGACCCTTTTAGTTGGTATTAGACTTCAAATTTATGGGTAATACACTTTTCCCCCAAACATGGTTGAACTTGGTTTTTGGAGGGGTGTTAGCCTTGGATTTTTCGGACAAATTGATCTGACTTCGACGAGCCCCATTTAAATGAGTATTAGCCTTATATTTCTAACCTTGTTCATATCCAAGCCCTTTTTAGTTGGTATTAGACTTCAAATTTATGGGTAATACACTTTTCCCCAAACATGATTGAACTTGGTTTTTGGAGGGGTGTTAGCCTTGGATTTTTCAGGACAAATTGATCTGACTTTCGGCGAGCCCCATTTAAATGAGTATTAGCCTTATATTTCTAACCTTGTTCATATCCAAGCCCTTTTTAGTTGGTATTAGACTTCAAATTTATGGGTAATACACTTTTCCCCCAAACATGGTTGAACTTGGTTTTTGGAGGGGTGTTAGCCTTGGATTTTCGGACAAATTGATCCTGACTCGACGAGCCCCATTTAAATGAGTATTAGCCTTATATTTCTAACCTTGTTCATATCCAAGACCCTTTTTAGTTGGTATTAGACTTCAAATTTATGGGTAATACACTTTTCCCCCAAACATGGTTGAACTTGGTTTTTGGAGGGGTGTTAGCCTTGGATTTTTCGGACAAATTGATCCTGACTCGACGAGCCCCATTTAAATGAGTATTAGCCTTATATTTCTAACCTTGTTCATATCCAAGCCCTTTTAGTTGGTATTAGACTTCAAATTTATGGGTAATACACTTTTCCCCAAACATGGTTGAACTTGGTTTTTGGAGGGGTGTTAGCCTTGGATTTTCGGACAAATTGATTCTGACTCGACGAGCCCCATTTAAATGAGTATTAGCCTTATATTTCTAACCTTGTTCATATCCAAGCCCTTTTAGTTGGTATTAGACTTCAAATTTATGGGTAATACACTTTTTCCCCCAAACATGGTTGAACTTGGTTTTTGGAGGGGTGTTAGCCTTGGATTTTTCGGACAAATTGATCCTGACTTTCGGCGAGCCCCATTTAAATGAGTATTAGCCTTATATTTCTAACCTTGTTCATATCCAAGCCCTTTTAGTTGGTATTAGACTTCAAATTTATGGGTAATACACTTTTCCCCCAAACATGGTTGAACTTGGTTTTTGGAGGGGGTGTTAGCCTTGGATTTTTCGGACAAATTGATCCTGACTCGACGAGCCCCATTTAAATGAGTATTAGCCTTATATTTCTAACCTTGTTCATATCCAAGCCCTTTTAGTTGGTATTAGACTTCAAATTTATGGGTAATACACTTTTCCCCCAAACATGGTTGAACTTGGTTTTTGGAGGGGTGTTAGCCTTGGATTTTCGGACAAATTGATCCCGACTTCGACGAGCCCCATTTAAATGAGTATTAGCCTTATATTTCTAACCTTGTTCATATCCAAGCCCTTTTAGTTGGTATTAGACTTCAAATTTATGGGTAATACACTTTTCCCCCAAACATGGTTGAACTTGGTTTTTGGAGGGGTGTTAGCCTTGGATTTTTCAGGACAAATTGATCTCGACTTTCGACGAGCCCCATTTAAATGAGTATTAGCCTTATATTTCTAACCTTGTTCATATCCAAGCCCTTTTTAGTTGGTATTAGACTTCAAATTTATGGGTAATACACTTTTCCCCCAAACATGGTTGAACTTGGTTTTTGGAGGGGTGTTAGCCTTGGATTTTTCGGACAAATTGATCCCGACTCGGCGAGCCCCATTTAAATGAGTATTAGCCTTATATTTCTAACCTTGTTCATATCCAAGCCCTTTTTAGTTGGTATTAGACTTCAAATTTATGGGTAATACACTTTTCCCCCAAACATGGTTGAACTTGGTTTTTGGAGGGGTGTTAGCCTTGGATTTTCGGACAAATTGATCCTGACTCGGCGAGCCCCATTTAAATGAGTATTAGCCTTATATTTCTAACCTTGTTCATATCCAAGCCCTTTTTAGTTGGTATTAGACTTCAAATTTATGGGTAATACACTTTTCCCCCAAACATGGTTGAACTTGGTTTTTGGAGGGGTGTTAGCCTTGGATTTTTCGGACAAATTGATCCCGACTTTCGACGAGCCCCATTTAAATGAGTATTAGCCTTATATTTCTAACCTTGTTCATATCCAAGACCTTTTTAGTTGGTATTAGACTTCAAATTTATGGGTAATACACTTTTCCCCCAAACATGGTTGAACTTGGTTTTTGGAGGGGTGTTAGCCTTGGATTTTTCGGACAAATTGATCCCGACTTTCGGCGAGCCCCATTTAAATGAGTATTAGCCTTATATTTCTAACCTTGTTCATATCCAAGACCCTTTTTAGTTGGTATTAGACTTCAAATTTATGGGTAATACACTTTTCCCCCAAACATGATTGAACTTGGTTTTTGGAGGGGTGTTAGCCTTGGATTTTTCGGACAAATTGATCCCGACTTTCGGCGAGCCCCATTTAAATGAGTATTAGCCTTATATTTCTAACCTTGTTCATATCCAAGACCCTTTTAGTTGGTATTAGACTTCAAATTTATGGGTAATACACTTTTCCCCCAAACATGGTTGAACTTGGTTTTTGGAGGGGTGTTAGCCTTGGATTTTTCGGACAAATTGATCCCGACTTCGACGAGCCCCATTTAAATGAGTATTAGCCTTATATTTCTAACCTTGTTCATATCCAAGACCCTTTTAGTTGGTATTAGACTTCAAATTTATGGGTAATACACTTTTTCCCCCAAACATGGTTGAACTTGGTTTTTGGAGGGGTGTTAGCCTTGGATTTTTCGGACAAATTGATCCTGACTCGACGAGCCCCATTTAAATGAGTATTAGCCTTATATTTCTAACCTTGTTCATATCCAAGCCCTTTTAGTTGGTATTAGACTTCAAATTTATGGGTAATACACTTTTCCCCCAAACATGATTGAACTTGGTTTTTGGAGGGGTGTTAGCCTTGGTTTTTCGGACAAATTGATCCTGACTCGACGAGCCCCATTTAAATGAGTATTAGCCTTATATTTCTAACCTTGTTCATATCCAAGACCTTTTTAGTTGGTATTAGACTTCAAATTTATGGGTAATACACTTTTCCCCCAAACATGGTTGAACTTGGTTTTTGGAGGGGTGTTAGCCTTGGATTTTCGGACAAATTGATCCCGACTCGGCGAGCCCCATTTAAATGAGTATTAGCCTTATATTTCTAACCTTGTTCATATCCAAGACCCTTTTTAGTTGGTATTAGACTTCAAATTTATGGGTAATACACTTTTCCCCCAAACATGGTTGAACTTGGTTTTTGGAGGGGTGTTAGCCTTGGATTTTTCGGACAAATTGATCCCGACTCGACGAGCCCCATTTAAATGAGTATTTAGCCTTATATTTCTAACCTTGTTCATATACAAGACCTTTTAGTTGGTATTAGACTTCAAA
>JAPFFL010000109.1:0-11129 GCA_029228465.1 Salix viminalis
GTATTTTTTTTTGTATATAATTTAACACAATTAAATCTACAACGATTAATTTATATGATATAAGTAACTAAAAATTATAGATTAAAAGATAAAATGTTTAAAATTTTGAGCTGAGTTTAAGCATAGATTACATCTTTTAGAATATAGGCATTGCGTTATAAACGATCACAAAAGAGCGCGCACTAACATTAGAAAAAAGAGCAAAATATTTGAATAAGAATAAAAAAACTTACTGAAATGATTATTGTGCAGATAATAAAATTATTAAAATTAATTAATAGAAAGAGCAAATAAAAAAAACAATAGGGAAAAGGAAGCAATATTCATTTAAAATATTATAACAACAGCAACATCGGAGTCTTAATATCTAAAATTATTATTGCCCCTAGAATAAAAACAATAAAAATAATTAAATTATACCGAGGGAAAAAAAAAGCATGAACAAAACAGCAAGCAAGAAAAACCAATTAAAAATTATTATTATTATTATTTTTATTATGAAAGAATAAATAATCACTATTATTATAATAATAGAATACATAAGCACTATTCTTATAATATTAATAATAATCACTATTATTATTATTCTTATTATAATTATTATTATTATGTTGATAATGAAAGAAACAAAAATAAATGAAAGATTAAAAATATTCTAGAAACTTTAACAAAAGATAAAAACAAAATTACCATGGCTATTACTGGAAAAAAAAAACTTATCAAATTATCGGGAGGGAAAAAAAATAACAAAAGAGTAAGAATGAAAAATAATTAAATCATTATTATTATTATTATTATTATTATTATTATTATTATTATTGTTATTGTTATTGTTATTGTTATGATTATTATTATTATTATTATTATTATTATTATTATTGTGTTAAATACACTTATATATACATGGACAAAAGTAGGGATTAAAAAAAAAAAGTGTAAGGGCTGAAATGAAAATCAAATATCAAGGGCTGAAATTCAAAAATTAAAAGTCAAAGGGCTGAAATGCAACTTATATTTATTGTCAATTGAAATCAGAGGACGAAATTGAAGAAATCGGAACTTTTGTACCTAATTGATTGAGTTATATACAACCAACCCGGAAATTGAAAGTATAAGGACCGAAGTGCAACTTTGCCATTCCGGAGAGAGAGAAACGTGGCCGGCGGCTTCATCCGGCCTCCGCCGTGTCCACGGACATATGGTGGTTACACGCACCACCGCGGGAGGAAGATAACGCGCGGCAGCATCGTTCACGTCCTCCGGTAGACAATTTCCGACCCACCCGAGTCGGCGCATGCGCCGCTACTACAGCGTGAGGCGAGGAAAAACGGGCTGGCAGCGTCGCTTAACGCTACGACAGACGCCGATTAAATAATTCAAAAAGGAGGGACAATTACCGTTCCACCCCTGCACCCAATTCATGGTTTTTGTCTTATTAGGGGCTAAAACCGTATTTAGCCATTTCCGAAAATAATAAAAAAATTAGAAAGTTGCGGGCGGACGGACCCGGACGGGCTGGTCCGATCAGCGATGCAATTACGCCGGTGCCCCTCACCCGGACGCCTGTTTTTGTCCTATTACCGGGGACGAAACCGTCAATACACTGTTCATAACTGAGTATTTTAAAAAAAAAAAGAAAATTAAATGGAAAAACCGAGAATAGCCCCGGTTAAATCTCTCCTTTCGGCGCGCGCCCGAGGGCCATTTTCGGGCGTGCACTGTTAAAAGAACAGTGAAATGTTAGTGTGTGCACAGTGCAATTTCCTACGCTTTTTATTTGTTTTGTAATGTTATTCTTAAATAATTAGATTCGGAATTTCATATTAAATTTTATGAATCTCACAGTACAATTTATAAGTGCACACATAAGAAACTCTTTTTGAAGCAGGGAGCGGACAATTATGAGGTTAGCAGATAATAATTGAAATGGTTCCATCGATGCAGGTAGAACAGAACCTCCATGGAGCTCCTAACTACGTCTACGGAGATTAATTATTTAAAGCAGTGGCTTTAATTTCAAACAATAAATGATTCACCTAAATTGTTAACTAGAAAAAGAAGAAGAAAAGTTGTCTGTTTCCTGATAATTAACGACACATACACTCGTAAATACTAAAACATGGAAAATCTATTTTTACAAAAACATATTCACATACACTCGTAAATATATTTTTCTCCTTGCCCTTATCGATTGAAGTATCGAAATATCCTTCATTTCACGAGAGATTTAATTCTGCAAGTACAACTCCACCATGGAAAATCTAGTTTTCTTTCGACTTCATCATATATAGTGCTCGGGCATTGTAGATTTCCATTCCAGTATCACTATCAATTTTCAGGATGGCTCTCTACAATTTTGGCTGATTGAGTTGGAAACTCCAAACGAACGAATATCGAGTCATATATATTCAAAGTAAGGCAGCTTGGGTCCAAATAAAAAAGATTTGTATACCCTAACAAATTTTAGTGATTTTAGGTGATGATGACATCAAAATTACTCTTACGAAGCTTTGAAAATAAGTAACTCAATTATCCCCAATAATAAAACTATTATGTAAAAATTGACTTGTTTTTTGTATGTTCATATTCAAAGGCTTCTCAATGAGTTCTTTATGTTTATGATGTACTAAAGTTGTTGTAGCTTAAGTTATGCATGTTAAAGAAAAAACATTTATCCATAGTTTGTTAAGCTTGTTCATGCACAAAATTGGTTTAAAAAATCAATTTTGAACTTATGTTGCATGAACATATAAGTTGTTTGAGGTTGTTAGTTTTTGGACTTGGTATATCATGCTTGATTTTTTTTATGTTTTATTAGTTTTTCTTGAGTTTTCCATGGGATACAGATGGCATTTCCAGATTTGTTGCACAGTGAAACGACGCAAATAACCCCCAAAAACGACAAAACAATGATGCAGGGACCAGGGTTTTTTCGGTTTTTCCCAAATGTTTGCACAGTAAAACGACTGAAAAAATCCCCAAAAAAAGACAAAATAGCGTACAGTAAACGGGGGTAGGTCCTTATTTTCCAGACCGGTTTTTTCCTAAATATAAGTAGGTTCAGGGGTGTGTCGTAATTAACCAATATTTTATTATTTTTTTCGGAGACACTGCAGGCGCGTCGTCCAGACCCGCCCGCAGTGTTTCACGCGAACGCGCCCTAGCAGCGGCGCGTGAGGCTCTTTCAGGTGGTCAAAAATTCATTGCCGCTGTGTCAGTAGGTGTGCCTCCATGTCTTCTGTCTACCGTCGTGGTGCGTTCCAGTGATAGATGTTCGGGTAAACTCCGGTAAACTGTTTTGTGTCGGTTGGCTGTTTTCTCTCTCCTACCGCGCACAATTATGTCTACGTCCCTGGTGTATGTCAAGTGTTTAATTTGGTCCCTGAGGTTTGGATTTCAAATTTATTCCTGATTTCTTTAATTGAAAGTTTGATTATTTTCAATTGTGCCCTTCAATTAAAACTAATTATATATGAAAGTTTTTATTTCAGTCCTTATTCTTTTGATTTTTGATTTCTTTTTGGTTTCTTTAATTGTTTCGGTATGGAAGTTTTGATTTGTTTTAATTCGGTCCTCCAATTGAAATTGGTCATATATATTACTTTTCATTTCAGTCCTCCTTCTTTCAATTTCTGGTAAAATTACACAGCAATTATCATTATTATTCCATTATTTTACCCTGTGGCAATGGCAGGTGAGCCTCTCGTCACCGTCGATCACCCTCTATTTTACGTGAACAGTACTAATTCATGTACTGTTCACGTATTTTTTTCTCTCTTCTTTCCTGCTTTGTGTCTTGGGTCGGACTGTTCTCAGCCCAGTTGGCTGGGCCGGGTCCAGCCCAGGCCAGCGGAGTTTAGCCTTTGGTCCACCTCAGCTGGACAGGCCCCGCCTGAATTTTTTTTTTAAAAAAATTGCATTAAAAAATGTGTTGTGTTCGTGCATACGGCTGAATTCCAAGATTTTTACAAGCATATTTTTCGTAAAAAATATATGTTGCATATTTCTCATATTTTGAACAAAAATTAGATATCGTAACCAGTTTATGATTATCTGTTGGGATTTGGCCAAAATATCAAAATAATTTAACAATTATTTTGTTTTAGATATCGCAGTGTAAAATTACATTGTAAAGTACACTCAAAGATACTTAAAAAAAATGTTTTTTTTTTAAATGCAGTGTAAAATTCTTTTGGTTAGTCTTTCAACTCCTGACGAGGTAGAGATTCTCTCACAAAGAGAGATCTACGTCAAACTTTCAAAAAGACCAAAGGAAAAAATGACTTCGGAAAAATAATCAAACAGTAATGCAGCTTACCTTAGGTAGGGTGCACTGAGGGTGATGCGTCTTTCCCTTGCATAACAAGTCCCCTTATCTAGACTCTAGCAGATCAATAGGTTTTCTAGTTACCTTAATACTAGTTGGCCACTCCTAAGGAATTATAGTTGTAATTTTTAGGGCTATAAAACACACCTCTTTCACCGCGCGCCGTTGTCTCCCCAATCTGGGGATGGCGGGGTACGAAGCATGAAAAAACACCGTCACGACAAGACCTTTAAGAATTACCTGCTTCATCTTCATGTCCTTAAGTATAAATCCCCATGGATAAAATAAAAAATAGCAGTTATTATCTCTTATAAATTGAGACACGGATAATAGTTTCTTCTTAATTGCAGGAACCACAAGAACATCATTTAGTTTGAGATTAGTGTTGTGAAGAAAAATGTGTCCAGTACCAGTGATAGACAAGTCCTGACCATATCCAATCATAACATAGTCATTTCTAGGATAAGATAGAATACCTTGAACCTCATTTGTGTCTGGTGTCATATGTTGGTTTGCCCTAGTGTCAAAATACAATGTCTCTTCTGCAGTTTCACCGATTTTGATAGCAACAAAAGCTTTGTACTGGTCAGCTTCTTCATCATATGCAAAACATCCATTTGCTTTGTGATTAGGTCCCCACATCAAAAACAAGTGATGCCACCACATCCAAGACTACTATTATGTGAGATTTGTTTCTGACGAGTTCTAGTGGAGCTTCCATTTTGGCGAGGAAAACGAGTCTCTTTAGCTCGTGGTGAAGTGCTACTAGTGGAATTTCTTCCAATGAAACCATGATGATTTCGACCACGAGTACTGTAATTTATCCATGGCTTTGAGTTTGTGTGGCTACGATTTGTATAAAAAGCTACAGAAGAAGCAGTTGTTCGTGCTCCTTGAATTCAAATTTCAAAGTCGCGAAGTTTGCCAATAACTCCTTCAAGAGATGGAAAGACATCTCTAGCATTTAATGCTGCTACTATAGGATGAAATTCAGATCCTAATCCTTGAAGAATACAGATGATGAATTCATCATCATCCATTGGTTTCCCTGCACCACAAAGAGATAGAGCCAAAGATTTTGTTTTGTGTAAATAATCTTCCAATGAAGAGATACCTTTTGTCAGGGACTATAATTCTCCCTTGATTTGTTGTATGCGATCTCGAGTGTGAGTACCATAAAGGGTCTCTAATACCTGCCATGCATCATGTGAGGATTCACTATTGATGACTTGTGAGAGAGGTCCATCAGATAAGGAACTATTGATCGATCCAAGAATCAATTGATCATTATGCAGCCACACTGTTACAGCAGGATTTGTTTGCAACTCACCATTCTCACCAATGATAGTTGATTTCTGGGCAGGGGACTTCGTCCTTCACGTATCCGAGAAGACCATAGCGACGTAGAACAGGAATGACCTGTGCTTTCCACAGAGGATAGTTGTTTGAACCTAGCTTGATGGAGATATCAGGCAGATGTGATTTCAGGAGTGAAATCTCAAGAGAAGTAGGAAACATTGTTTGGCTTGATGAAGAAGATGCCATATTGATAAAAGGCTTTAATACCATATAGAAATATTGAACTTGCTTATTATTACTGATATTGTTCTTGCCTTTAAATAGTTATTACACATCATTACACATATTACAGGTCATTAATTCTATTGATCCTTACTATATATATACATGATTTATGTGCATAGATTATGGGAATCATGAAGTAAATAGAGTGATGAATTCTAACAGAAAATCTCTCAGCAGAATGATCCTAGCATGATTTGTTGCACCTGCATTGGACTCTCTGCATATTTCCATATTTCTTCACAATTAATGCTTGTTTACAAGAAGAAAATAATCAAGGATTACGTTGAGTTGAGAGTTATTGACAAAATCTTAAGATCGATAGTGATAAATTCAAACAATAAGGGCCCGAATGACGTTAGCCGTTTATTATTCTTCTTGGCAGACTCCTTCGCTATATATCACTAAGGTCCGAGTCTCCCAGCTTTCACACACACACACACACACACACACACACACACACATATATATATATATATACTAGCCATTTTCCCGCGCTTCGCCACGGTCAGAATCATATTTTTTTCAATGCAAAAAATATTAATTATGTGAGATTTTTTTATTATAATATAAATTTGAGCAAAAAAAAAAAGTGTAGAATTCCTATGCAGTGCGAGTTTTCTATAAAATCAAGAAGATTCGGATACCTGAATTATCAAATTCACTGTATAAGAATTAGTTTATTTTATAATTCAATTTAAATTAAACACAATAAATAAAATATAAATTTTGAAAACACCTACAATAATCAAATAACAAAAATAAGTAGTTAATTTTCTATCTACAAAAATAAGAAATCATCATTGAAAATTCATCCCTGTATTGCCATCATTATCATGACTATAATAGTTAAAAGTATTATGAACATTACTGGTCAAATAATTAAAATCATAATATTGCCCCAAAGAATAAAAAAAAGATAAACATTTTTACAAAAAAACAATAAAAATAATCACTAAAATTATTATTATTATTATTGCGTAAACAATGAAACCATAAAATCATTTGATTCAAAAAAAGATAAAAATAACAGAAAACACAAAAAAAAAACAAAGGGAAAAAAAGAGCAATATTAATTTTAAAATGATCACCAACATAAATTAAAATTTCAGGATTGAACCGAATAAAAATAAAACTCCAATAAAAAATAAAATAAAAATTAAAAACAAAAACTAAAAGTATAGATGCATAAATACGAATAAAAAATAAACATTGTCCAAGAAGGACCGAAAAAATCAAAGGAATTAATATCAAATAAAAAATTCTAAGAATAAAGACCAAAATGAAAAACAAAATATATAATTAATTCCAATCAAAGAAAAAAATTGAACAAATAAAAACCTTAGGGCCGAAAAAAATATATTTTAAAAACAAATTATTGTGTAATTTAAAAAAAAAAGAATAAGAACTGAAATGAAAGGTATAATATATGACAAATTTTAATTGGAGGACCCAATTAGAAAAAAAATTAAAACTTGCATATCGAAGTAATTAAAGGAACCAAAAGCAAACCAAAAATCAAAAGAATAAGAACTACATTGAAAACCAACATATATAATGATTTTCAATTGAAAGGCACAATTGCAACAAATCAAAATTCTCATTGAAGAAATCAAAATATTAAGATTAAATTAATTCGAGATTTTTTAAAAAAAAGTTAAGTTCTTTTTTTAACATTTATGTTTTCAAGTGTTAATATTAAACAAACATCCATTCAATCTCTAAAAAATGAAACTATTCTAATGGATGACTATATTCTATTATTTTATGTCATAGAATTAATATAGCGATTGATTGACTTTGTTTTATCTTGAACGATGAGTACGCTCTTCATGATGTGATGAATGAGGATGCAAAAATCACATCTATCCCTCGTAATTAGCTAAGTTAAAGGGTTCATGCCATATATATGTATTAATAAATTCAAAACTTATTTATTAATTTGTTTAAGCATATCCAGAAGCATTATTCTCTTCTTTTGACATTGGACATAGAATATACTTGACTTGTAAGCAACATTTACACACACACACATATACACCTCGCACCAAGTAAATTCTCCTCAAATAATTATTCATTATAGTAATAAAGAAGTAAGTTAGTGCAATTCTTTTTCAAGAAATAAAGAAATTTAAGGAAGGAGGAGGGAGGCTAGAGTGCTATTTCCATGCATACTTTGGATTTAGTTTTGCGAAAGATTTGATTATACTTGGCGTACTACTAGACAGAGGACTGGTTGTTTTTAAATTTAATTATTGGAATATAAAAAAGAAACAACAACTGATAAAGGGTACATCTGCAAGCTCATGTGGACCCCTTTTAGCAAAGTTTAGAGATCACAAATCATCATCTTTTACCGCTCATCACCAACCACCGGCATCATCATCGTAGGCAAGATCATCCTCGACTTTCTCTGCCGCGTCATCAGCTATATGGTCTTCCAAAGCATCAATGCCCGCGGCCAATGCAAGTCCACCTAAGACCCCACCCACTGCACCCACGGCCAATCCTGTCCCCATCCCTCCAAACTTACTTTTCTTCTTCTCCTCCACAACCACGGGCTGCTGCTGTCCATAACCGTTACTCGGCTGCCAGTATGTCGGAGGTGGCGGAGCGGCTGTCGAGTAGTACTGATTCGGTTGCGGTGGTGGTGCGCCATAAGGTGCCGCGTAAGGGTAGTCTCTTGAAGATGACGGAGGTGGAACCCCATAAGGAGGTGCACGGTAAGCATCAGGCGCACGGTAGCGAGGGTCTCTGATAGTAACCTTAACGTCGAGTTTCCCCTGTGGTCTGCCGGAAGGACGCTTGAGCTTGAGAGCCCTGGTGGTTCGTTCTCCGATACCGGCGTTATCGAGGACATCAATGAGCTTGAGCTTAGCGGAGCCGATGAGGGGCTTGGTGCCTTGCTGGGAGCCGGCGTGGACGATGTCGATGTGGAGAGAGTGGTCCTCGATGCGACCAGATGGTAAGGGGATGACCAGAGTTTGGTCCCAGAAAGGAGAGGTGTCGCCCTCGTCGTCGGCTCGAGTGGAGCATTTGTAGTTGGAGTCAACCCAGACGACAGCATATGGGTTCAAAGAGCCATGGCGCCAGTTGACGTTTTTGAGGTCTTTGGCAGAAGAGATGGTGATTTCAACCTCGTATCGAGAAGCCATGATTGGGTCCTCTGTTGTGTTGTGTTTGGAGACTGGAATACTTTGTTGTAGCAGATCAGTAATGGGGATGTGATTATATATAGGTTGCAGTTCGGTCTTTGGACTTGTAGTTGGGGTTAGGAGGTAATGAATGGTCTAGATGCGTTTGTCCATATCAAAATGGATATGGTGGCGGATCCTTCTTCTACATTCAGCACCAGTGTAGTTCTACATTCAGCACCAGTTTAGTAACGATTCTTTGATGGCAATAATGGATTGGGGGGGGATTCTTCCGGGGCGGGCGGGGGGGGTTCTTCTGGGGGTGGGGGTGGGGGTGGGGGTAAAAGAATTAAGAAATAAGTTAAATCAGGGGGGGTTCTTCTGGGTGGGGTGGGGTGGGGGGGAATAATTAAGACACATATTATATTACTGGGAATTGTAATGTAATTATTATTTTAACTCTTAGTGTACCTCAAATTTAGCCTTGGATTCAGGGGTATTTTTGTCTTTTCAAGGGTCCAGTTGGCATTACCAGAAAGTTTGGGGGTGTTTTTGTCTTTTCCGTGTATTTTTGCACAGTAAAAATACTATATTACCCCTGTCATCAGACAAAAACAGTTGCCTACCGGAGGGTATCTTTGATTTTTTATATTTCTTTGCATAATAAAATAATCATATTACCCTCCAATAAGATAAAAATTTAGAGTTACCGGCGGGGTGTTGCTGAAATTTCATATTTTTGAAATAGTATAAATACAGATATACCCTCATAAAATATAAAATACAAGAGTTAGTTGTATGGGGTGTTTAGATAATTTTATGTTTTTTAATTATTTTTTCTGCAAATATTGTTGGCGCATTGTCCAGACGCGTCAACAATTTTCTTCGTTGCGCTCCCTTCCAACGGCGTGTTGCGGCGGCTTCCGGTGGTAACAAATCTCTATCTAGCGTCTCACCGGATGTGCCGCCATGTCCTCTGCCTCCTGGTGGTGTGCATGGTATCCCACGGTGGCTGGGAATGTGACGGTGGTCGGTTGAACTTTTTTTACTTTTCTCTCTCTCCTGCAGACCAAAATATATGGAAGTCCCCTTTGTTTATAGTGTTTTCATTTCAGTTCTTGATCTTTTGATTATTTTGTATGGTCCTGACTTCTATTGTTTAAAGTGATATAGTGTTGATATCCACTAGTAATCGTTTGAAGATTGTTGAGAATTCAAAACTGTAAAATACATTACCAAAATTAACTGTTTTATTTATGGAAATATTTTGTTGATAATTATGTATGAATTAATTGATTTTCTAGTAGTGATACGAAAAAATTCAGGTGTAGAGTCCAAAGGGTTTAATAGCTCTTATGTCTACACACATTATAGTTTGCTGTGTCTTTAGTGTAAAGCTATGAGAATCAAAATAAAGCGTAGGAGAGCTTTTTCATGTTTGGTTCAAGCTCAATAGACTGTTGAGTGACCAAAATCAGAGAAGATGATGATGATGATGATGATATTGTTAAATTAAGTTGGTATATGGGCTGTGATTTTCTCCCGAGCGTGCGTGGATGGGTGGCTACCCAACTATGCCCTCTGCAATAAAAAACAACACAATATTATCAGACGAGTAGTATTGCATGGCATTTTGATTGAAGAACAATCGCAGCTTTTAATGAGCTTTCTGGTTGTATGAACTGTTCTTTTCCTCTTTTCCATGAGAGTAGGCGGTAAATCACCATCAACATATATATATATATATCCTAGGCATGCAGTCATTGCTGACTCGTCGAGGTGAGAAAATGAAAGAAAAACAAAAGTAACGTGGTATTCAATAATTAAAAAAAAAAATACAAGAAGAAGAGAGAGAGAGAGAGGAGGCTGCGTGGAAGATGAGTTTAGGGTTTTTCCTAAAATGTATTTATATATGTGTACATTTATTCTGTATTGAGTTTGCTGTCGTATCTTAATACAAACCTAGACAAGGTTTCTTGCGATGCTGCGATAATGAATAAAAAGATTTACAACTATTAATGCTTGTTTACAAGAAGAAAATAATCAAGGATTACGTTGAGTTGAGTGTTATTGACAAAATCTTAATA
>JAPFFL010000110.1:0-11085 GCA_029228465.1 Salix viminalis
AGGAGGAAAAGCAGTGGTTCGAGACTTGTTAAACCACCATCTTTCCGTTGATGACTCCACCCTTCTTTATCGTTTCCCAGCAGGCGCTTACCTTTACCGAACATGTAAAGATTTTTTGAAGATGATTGTGGGTTATAGCTGCTTGGTTCCATATTTGCTTACTCCTGCTATATATTACAAGACACATAAACCGCGTTGATAGTTGCACTGTGGACTGTCTCTAATTTCACTGTGGATTGCGACAGTGTGCATGCGTTTTTGCCCTTCATCAGCCGGCGTGTGTGCATTTTTTGCTGGGGGTGTTTTCGGATTTTTCCTTTTTTTTTATTAGCTGCAATGTGTACAGTGTATTAACAATTCTAACTCCCTAAAACGACAAAATAGTGCACAGGAGACAGGGGCGCCCTCGGTTTTTCTCAAATTTTTTGCACAGTGCGCTGCCGAAATAAGCCCCCGATAACGACAAAATTGTGCACAGTGAACGGGGGCTTCGGTGTCCTTTCCCTCCCGGTCTTTTCGTAAATCCCCGTAGAGGCGGGATCGTTGGGTCATTGCACGAGGGGGACGGTGGCTAGCGTCGTCACGGCAGCGCCCAGGCTAACGCCAACAGCGCCATGGAAGAGGCGCGTGCGGCGCCATGCGGTGGTCAAAAATTCTGTTCCGCCGGTGAATACGGTGAACCGCCTGGTCCTCTATCTCCCGTCGCTTTTTGTTGATAGGGAATTGATTATTTATTTCTGTTATTTAATTATTGGAGGGTTGTTTTTTTTAATAATTTTTTCTTCCTTTTGTTTTTTTTCCTTCTTTAGATTAGATTATTTTGATGATCTCAATATTAACGCAATAATAATGATAATTTTGGTTATTGGTTTTTTATTGTTTTTTTATGAAAAATCTTTTCCTTTTTTTTATGGTTTCCCTGGGTAATTTAATTATTTTAATAGTAATGTTAATAAGAATTTGAGATGTTATAGCGATAATAATTCAAATAACATTATGATGGATTTTCAATTGATGTTTTTGTCTTTTTGTCAACAAAAAATTAAAGACTTATTTTGGTTATTTCATTATTACAGGTCTATTAACAATTTATATCTTTTCTTTAATCTTAATTCATTCATTTATTTATTCTTTCATAGTAATAATAATAATAATAATAATAATAATAATAATAATAATAATAATAATAATAATTTGATTGTTTTTCTTGCTTTCTATTTTGTTCATGCTTTTGCTTCTTCTTTTTCTCGGTATAATTTAATAATTTTTATTGTTTTAATAGTAACAACGATAATAAGTTTAGATTTTTAGACTCCGATGTTGCTATTGTTATAGTATTTTAAATTAATATTGCTTCCTTTTTCCATGTATTTTTTTAAAATTTGCTCTTTGTATTAAATGAGTTTTCTAATTTTACTATCTACACAATAATAACGATGATTTTTGTGATTAATTTTTTTTTTCTTATTAAAATATTTTGCTCTGGTTTTTAAAATGTTAGTTCGCGCTCTTTTGTAATCTTTTATGACATAATATCTACATTCTAAAATATATAATTTATGCTTGCACAATAAACTGTACTGAAAATTTCTTACATTTTATCTCCTAATCTATAACTTTTATTTAGTTATATCATATAAATTTATAGTTATTAATTTAATTATGTTAAATTATATACATAAGAATGCCCGCGGCAACGCGCGGGCAATATAGCTAGTATATATATATATATTCTGAGCGTGGCTGTTGTCAACTAATTAACGTTGATTATTGCCCTTCGAACATGCATGTAGCTAGGTACAACTACCTTTATACATAAATTACCCTCATTGGAGAGAGAGGGAGAGAGAGAGAGAGAGAGTTATGTTTTGATGTAAGGGTGTTCACGAATGTATTTGGAAAGAATTTGCATTTTTTATTTTTAATTAAAAAAAATGGTATGGTTAGATTATTTTGATAATCCTGATGTTAAAAATTATTTTTAAAATATAAAAAATATATCATTTTAATAAAAAATATTTAAAAAAACAATCTCAATTGGCAGATAATATAGTGGGACAGTTGTTATGTCGTTGGTAGAAATGTGACCCATCCATCTCTGTCTCTTCGTTTATGTCTAGACTCAGAAAGGTTACCCACTCCTCTTGATTCTCCTCCTATCTCTGCTTATCCATAGCCAAAAATCATCTCTTTTGGAGAAAAGATGGTAGGATGGAGAAAAGTATAAAAATCTATCTACATTAAAAAAAAATCAGTTCAGGAATAATATTTAATTTTTAAAATGTTTTTTCATGAATAAATAAATAATTTTCAAAGGTCATTAAGCTTAAGCATCATTGCTTTCAAGCTGAGAAGAGAAATTTCATATTAAAAATCAGTGTGTCTATTCACAAAAAATAAGCCTAGCTACTTCAGAATATCTGTTCGCCTTCTACCTTCAGTAATCCAGAGCACCATTCTTCATAGCGAGGAAATCGTCACTGTCACTGCCGCAACTGCAATCTTTGCTGTTTTTCAATCCTAAGATGCAGTAGAAACACGGTATATTCCTGCCTCTGCCATCCATTGAATGAGGTGGGTGCTGATAGGGAGGACATATCCTCAGCTCAAGATTCAATTCCTGACACTTTTCTCCATCTGGGTTCTTCAGGTTTTTACACCCAAATCCAGAAGTGATCTCTTCTTCCAAAACTGCACCGAGAGAGGTGGTCATGTCGTCAATGGCTGATTCATTGATTGGTCGATGAGTCAAAGGGTCAACCCCTCTGCTCAGCAGCTTTCTTTTTATACGGGTATTCCAATAGTTCTTGATCTCGTTATCTGTCCTTCCAGGTAGCCTCCCTGCTATGAGAGACCACCTTAACAGAGGAATAAAAACGTTGTTACTGTTTCCTTCCCCGCATTAAAACTAGCTACATATATATGACAGGTTTAGGAGTTAGAGCCTTACTTATTACCAAAGTGGCTGTGGAGTTTGATAATGAGCTCATCCTCTTTTTCAGTGAAATTTCCACGCTTAAGATCAGGGCGTAGATAGTTGATCCATCGAAGACGGCAGCTTTTTCCACAGCGAAGAAGGCCGGCTGATTTTGGCAGGGACCTCCAGCAACCCTCACCATGAGCTTGGATATAAGCAACGAGACGCTCGTCTTCTTCTCTGGTCCATGCCCCTTTGTTGGTGTGTGCTTTCTCACAGCATGGAGATCTCCCCATCTGTTTTTGTGCTTGCTCGCCGGAGAATTAGCAGCCGCAGAGTGACGGTGGCTGGTGGATACTGGTGTTGCCTACTACACCGGCCGGATGTGAGAGCTTCGGTTCTTTTATAGTACTTCGCTGGGAAGATACTGGCAGTAATTAATTGCTTCTAGATATGAGGAGGTAGAAGAAAAGGGTTTTAGAGGGTCCACCTGGTCTCTTTCTGGCTGGGCGATATTTATGGTTGTCAGCATCCATAGAAATTGGAGAACTGGTCCTTTTGTTGCACACAATTTTTTTTTAAAAAAAGTAAATCAAGACACCATGAAAAATTTGATGAAATAGTTATTTTTTCTGCTTGTCGCAGTTTTCACTCACCAACATTGAGTACTCTTTCCCTTGCTCATCTTGAATATCCTTCTTCCATGTCCCTTCATTGAAATCTCCACCTATTCTTGATGGCTATGGCTTGGGGATACTTTCCAGAGCATATATATATATATATATATTGATTGATCACGATGAAGGATGGTGATAGGTCAAGGGAAGGGAGTCGGTCCGTACTATTTTCTGCTCATCGGATGGGTGGCATAAGATGGGTGCCACGACGGGCCGGAGAAAGTGCAGATGAAACTACATGTGAAGTTGCCGTTGTCGGAAAGCTAATAAAAATCATATTTTTCAGTTCCGATAATGTAAAAATGTGTTTTTTTTTCATTCATTTTATTCTATTAAAAAAAAGTAAGTACTGTAAGAAAAAAGGAAATAAAAAAGGTCCAGCCCCTCAAGTCACTGTCAGGTAAGCAATCTACAAGTGGGGTGAGAAAGTGAATGAAACGGGCCGGTCCTCTCTGATTGTAACACGAAAGGGATTAGCTTCTTTGAGAAAGGGATCGATCATCGTGCGACACAAGGTCAAGGCCAACCAATTTGAATTGCAAGTTGCTGCAGGCAAAGAAGACCTTTCTGTTACCTCAATAAATATTGCAAGGGCATGTTTAGGTTAAGACTGGAAGACAGAAGGATCCAGAAAAACAGTGTACGAGATTAGTAAACGTAAGTTGCAAAGAGAAATGCCGGTGACGGTGGAGCATTTCGCGACTTGTCACATCTTGCTTCATGTTCTAACGTCTGGAAGACGAACACGAATACATTAAATATTGAATACAAGTCCAATGCACAACTTGGAGGAGCAGAGAGTTGACTCTAGAGGAGAGGACCACAAGGCCAGTGGAATCAAATTCAATCAATTATGGTATTGTCTGACTATATTTTCTTTTCTGCTGATTAGGTTTGGTAGAAGGGCACCTCTCTTTAATTTCTTGTGTACTTTCTGTGTCCAGCAATACGAAGCACACTTGAAAGTAATGCAGGTTCTACGTAACTAACGGACTTGTGTGTGTGTGTGTGAGAGAGAGAGAGAGAGAGATGAAGAAGAAGAAGCTTAGGAAGAACCCTAGTTTAGGAGGAGGTGATGCACCGACTAATCCCCTCCATTATGCTTAACAGAAGCACCGATTGATTTGAAATCAAAAATTTTAATAAGCCGACGCCGCTCTCTTTAAAGAGTTCAACACAATCAAAACTGAAAGGTTTTCATCCCTGTCCTTTACTACTTTAGAGCAGCAATGGCGTTAAGACTGGGAATATGCTAAAATGCGCTGCTGAAGGCAACAATGGGCCCATGTCGCCGTCATGGCTCCGCCGTTGGATTGAGCCATAGAAAGCTCTATCGCCGAGCTCTTTCAAATCAATTGGTATTTCAAAAAGGATCGAGTGTGCTCTTCACTTCTTCTGCCTTTCTAGTAATCCGTGTTTGTTGTTTGCATTCTGCGGCTATGATATTTTGGTGTATGGTTCCTACGATGAAATTCACAAAATGAAGGTTCATATGTGTTCTTCAATTATTATTTCTTTGCAAAATTTAATAAGTAAATAAACTTTATAGATTGTCTCAAACTTTTTTTGATGTCTTATACTTCGTGAAACACAATGTGGTATAACCCTAATCAAGATTCTTATATATGTTTCATAGGAGTTCCACTAATATATTCCTGTATCTTTTTATTCTTACGAAAATTTTATCGTATAATTTCAATACAAATAATTCTTTTGATTCAACCCCATACTCACATACTGAAATGAATTATACCTTTCGGTAGCTATAATGAGTAAAAAAAAACATACAAAAAAGAAAAAGCAATCTACCACATTGCAAAAATTAAAGGGAAGATAAAGTGTCATATTGCAAAAACCAAACAAATTATATGATCACTCAATTCATAAAAGTTGTGCTTGAGATTAGGTTATGCTATAATATCATATTAAACAATCCAAATAAATAATGAGAAATAAAAACATAAGGTAGGAGACTAAGGTTTTATAACGAATAACTTCAATAATAACTAAACCCCAAAAAAAAAACTATGTATAAGCTAGAAAAAAAAAACTAAAGAGATTATTTTACCCTTAATAAATAATAAAACAAAGTAATTCTATCATTTTAAAACCAATAATGGAGGTGTAAATAATATTGAATAATAAAAGTTATATAAACTTGACAGTTTCGGGAGATGAATGGGTAAAGAAATTGGTAGAGATTGTCATGATTCTTTAGTGGTCTCTGATTCAGGCAATTACTGGATAAACCAAGTGTTGAGAAAGAAAACAAGGAAGTTTTCAATTTGTTGCACCATAATTTTACTATGCAAGATCAAGAGGTTTGTGCATGTTAAGCTATGATCATTAACATGTTATATATTCATCCAATAATTTCACATTGGTTTTTGTTTTTTTTTAATAATTTTTATTTAAAAAGTGAATGAGGGTGTTGGCTAGGGTTTTGAGAAAAGAAAATGTTACGTTACAATGTATTAAAAGCATTTTAATTATTAAATAAAAGTAATGACAAATATGTAAATGATTATATAATGTTTTATTGATATTTTTTAAGAAGATGATTAAGTATTATATGTAATTTGTCTGTAACGGATTTTTCGTTGCTAATATTACAACGAATTTTTTGTTGCTAATTTGTTTGCAATGAATTTTTCATTGCTAATTTGTCTACAATAGATAATCCGTTACAGATAAATTAACAATGACAAATTTGTATCGGATAGTTTACGATGCAAATTCTATTGCTAATATTGTTAATAACAAATTCCTTTGTTAAATTGTAATTTTACATGCATATGTGTGGGTGTCACATAAGGACTAAATTGTAATTTTTGAAATACAAGTAGTGGTTTCTAAATTAAAATAAAATATAAGGACTAAGTTAATTTATGAAAATTAAATAACAAAATAAAACTTTGTCGAGGCCTCACTTACATTACTAAAAGTTTTGCAATAAAACAAAAGAATGTAATGAATCATTTATATTACTCTCTTTTTTCATTACATACATATTAAATTGCATTACATTAAATCTTATCAAGAATATTTTTTATTTTCCAGATATTTTCTTGTTTTCTTACATATAAAAGACTATTTTTTTTCCTAATCAGCAAGTCTAATATCATTGTTAAAAAATATAATAAAAATGATTCATCATTGACTCAACTATGGAAGCATCACATACTAGTTTTTCTTGTATTTTGTATCATCTAAACCCTCTATAGCCAACTGCCTTTCTTTGTTTCCTTTTCTTTTTAAATTTTGCAATCTCATGCTGTTGAATAGAGTTATCACTCAAAATCTTATTTAAATTTTTATTGCTAAATAAATAACTTTGATATAATATATCTTTTTAAAAGGTTTATATCTTTTATTTTAAAAAACAAACTTAGACAAACTAGAAAGCCTGAAAATAAAGATAAATAAATAAAAATACTGAATAAATTATTAAAAAATATAATTATTAATCTTAAAATCTGATTTCATATACTAAATAGTAAAAAATAAAAACACCATAAAGAAAAATATTTTCTATGATAAAATAAATAACAATTTGTTTGGATATAATATAAGTGTTTGTTTAGCACTGCGTTTCAAAAATATTTTTGAGAAAATTTAAAAAATATATATTATTTATTTTAAATCATTTTAATATGTTGATATCAAAAATAATTTTTAAAAATTAAAACAATATATTTTTAATGTATTTATGATTGAAAAGTATGTAAGTGTTTGTTAGCCATTACGTTCCAAAAGCAAAATATTTTGAGAAAAAACACCATAAAGAAAAATATTTTCTATGGTAAAATGAATAACAATTTGTTTAGACACAATATATAAGTATTTGTTAATCATTGAATTTCAAAAGTGTTTTTGAAAAATTTTAAAAATATATATTTTTATTGTTTTATTTAGATTAAATTTGTTTTGTGTTTTTAAATCATTTTGATATGCCGATGTCAAAAATAATTTTTAAAAATAAGACTATATATTATTTTAATACATTTATAAATGAAAAATAATTTAAAAAGTAACTTCAACCATATTATCAAAAAATAATAAAAAGCACCTTAGTTATGTGTGTGAAAGTTAATTTCATTGTTATTGCAATTATTAAAAAATATTATAAAAAAAATGGAAAAATGAAAAAAAAAAATTCGTCCAACAATCAATCAAATGCGTTATCATTCTATAACAATTATTAATGGGAGAGGTGGATGGTCAGCATACTTCCTTGAACAGAAAAGGACGAGCGATATACCCGCGCGTTGCGCCGGGTTTTTTTTATCTATGTAGAAAATTGATTGCTTTTATATATATTGTATTTTATTATTTTAATATTTAATTAGTATAATTATAATTAATAAAATCTGTATAATCGAAATGGGAAGTGGTTTGTATATTTTGTAATTGCAGACAATGCAGGTAATTTTTTTTCCTGCGTTGTTTTTTTTATCTCAGTAATATTAGATTTGACACATTATAAATTTTTTCCACAAATAAACTTATATTTTTTGCGTGCTATAAGTAGTTATTTTAATGTTTAATTAGTAAAATTGCAATAGATCAAATATGTTAGAAATGAGTTTTTTGCGTAGTATAAGTAGTATGCTTGCCCGCGCATTGCGTTAGGGTTTTTTCTATTTAGAAAAGTAATTGATTTTTCACATGTTGTAATTAGTTGTTTAAATATTTAATTAGTAACATTATAATAGATAAAATATGTAACAAATAAAATTTTTCCCTGCCTAAAAGGAATAGTGTAATCGAAATGGGAAGTGGTTTGTATATTTTTTAATCATAGATAACCAACGTAAATTTGAAAAAAAAATTCCCCGGTAATATTACATCTGACACATGAAAAATAAAAATATTGTAAATTTTTGAAGAAATAAACTATTTTTTTTTCGTGCTATAATGACTTATATGCCGTATAAAAGGAACAGTGTAATCGAAACGGAAAGTGACTCGTATAATTTTTAATTGTAGATAACCTAGGTAAATTTGTCTATTTTTTTTAGTTTTTTTTTTGTCAGTAATATTACATCTGACACATTAAAAATAAAAAGATTGGAAATCTCTGAAGAAATTAACTTAATTTTTTTGCGTGCTATAATGACTTATTTGCCGTATAAAAGGAACAGTGAAATCGAAACAGCAAGTGACTTGTATATTTTTTAATTGTTGATAACGTAGGTAAATTTGTAAAAAAAAAATTTAGTTGTTTTTTCCCCCAGTAATATTACATCTGACACATGAAAAATATAAACAATGTAAATTTCTAAAGAAATAAGCTTGATTTTTTTGCGTGCTATAATGAGTTATTTGTCGTGATAAAAGGAACAGATGAAATCAAAACGGGGAAGTGACTTCATGATATTTTTTTTAATTATAGATAACCTAAGTAAATTTGTCAAAAAAAAATTTAGTTGTTTTTTCCCCCCAGTAATATTACATCTGACAGATGAAAAATATAAATATTGTAAATTTCTGAAGAAATAAGCTTAATTTTTTTGCGTGCTATAATGACTTAGTTGTCGTATAAAAGGAATAATGTAATCGAAACGGGAAGTGACTGACATATTTTTTAATTGTAGATAACCTAAGTAAATTTGAAATTTTATTTTTAAGTTGTTTCTTTTTCCCATTAATATTAGATTTTAAATATAAAAAATGAAAATATTGTAAATATTTTTTTTTAAAATAAACTTAAACAAAAGAGTATCAAATTTAAATTCAAAGTCAAAATTTTTTCATATAAGATTTATTAATCATATTATTATATTAAATGTATTTAAGAATATTGATATTAATGTTTTTTTTTAAAAAAAAATTCTAGGTCATTTTTTCTTTTCTCTCTATATTTTTTAGGCAATGATATTCAAAAAAATATTAAAACATATAATTAGTCTCACATACTTTATAGAGTAATCGAAATGGGAAGTGGTTTGTATATTTTTTTAATTGTAGATAACCTAGGTAAATTTGTCAATATTTATTTTTATGAGTTGCCTTTGGTTCTTAAGTAATATTCGATCTGACACATTAAAAATAACAATATTGTAATTTGTTTTTAAAAATAAACCTAATATTTTTGCGTTTTATAATTATTTATTTGCCTTCTAAAAAAAACAACTTAATTTAAACGGGAAGTGACTCGTATATTTTTTAATTGTAGATGATGTAAGTAAATTTGTCAACCTTTTGTTTTTTTGATTTTTTTTCCAGCAATATTAGATCTACAATCTAAAAAACCAAAGAACTGAGAATTTTTGTAAAGAAATAAACTTAAACAAAAGAGCAGAAAATTAAATTGTTACGATGAAAAAAATAAAAAACATAAAAAAAAGGAAGCAAGAAAAAAAACTAATATTATTATTCTTATTGAGTTAATAATTGGAAAAAATTCAATAAAAGAAAAAACAAATGTCAATAAATTGTTTTTTTGAAAAAAAAAGGTGAAAAAAAACAAAAATGGAATAAAAAAAAAGGTCAAAATAAAAAAAAAACAATCAAAATAAATAAAAATGTAAGTGAAAAAAACAGAAACGAAATAAATAAAAAAACCGTCAAAATAAATAAATAAAAAACAATCAAAATAAATAAAAATGAAAGAAAAAACATAAGTGGGAGAAAAAAAAAGCAAACAAAAAGTGATATATTTTTTAATTGTAGATGATGTAAGTAAATTTGTCAACCTTTTGTTTTTTTGATTTTTTTTTCCAGCAATATCAGATCTACAATCTAAAAAACCAAAGAACTGAGAATTTTTGTAAAGAAATAACTTAAACAAAAGAGCAGAAAATTAAATTGTTACGATGAAAAAAACAAAAAACATAAAAAAAAGGAAGCAAGAAAAAAAACTAATATTATTATTCTTATTGAGTTAATAATTGGAAAAAATTCAATAAAAGAAAAAACAAATGTCAATAAATTGTTTTTTTGAGAAAAAAAAAGTGAAAAAAAACAAAAACGAAATAAATAAAAAAAAGGTCAAAATAAAAAAAAACAATCAAAATAAATAAAAATGTAAGTGAAAAAAACAGAAACGAAATAAATAAAAAAAACGTCAAAATAAATAATAAAAAAAACAATCAAAATAAATAAAAATGAAAGAAAAAACATAAGTGGGAGAAAAAAAAAGCAAACAAAAAGTGAAAAAAAATGCGGGAGGCAGGGGTTCAAACATAAGTGGGAGAAAAAAAAAAGCAAACAAAAAGTGAATAAAATATGCGGGAGGCAGGGGTCGAACCCCTGTCTTCTCTTAAGACTTGCGTGTGTCTTTGCCAGTAAGCTACATGCCTTTCATTGTCTCTATTTGTGAAAGAATATATAAATATACTATTTATTGTTAAAAAAAACAAGGAGGACATACACCCGCGCCGCACCGGAGCAAAGTGCACGTCCACAGTGACAATGAGTCACAATGCACAGTGCTCCGAACTGTTACAAATCTCGTTTTGTTTTAGATAGTTAGTAATAGTAATGGGA
>JAPFFL010000111.1:0-10991 GCA_029228465.1 Salix viminalis
TAGATTATTGATGAACTGACTTGCAACACTTACTAAGAAGCATATGTCAGGTCGAGTGAGCGAGTGAGAGATAAATGAGTCGACCTACAAGTCTTTGATACCTTCATCTGTCAGGTGGAGCACTTGTTGTTTTTGCTTCTAATTTCTTGGTTGGATCCATTGGAATGGTTGTTGGTTTGCATCCCAACATCCCTATTTATGTTAATAAATACAAGATATACTTTCGTTGGAAAATAAATATATCTTTTTGAGATTATGCTACTTCTATGCCAAGAAAATACTTAAGGGTGCCAAGGTCTTTTATTTCAAATTCCCTTGCTAGCAGTGTCTTTAGTCTGGCCAGTTCCTTTTCATGATCACCAATTAGGATAATGTCATCAACATACACTATTAGTATAGCTTTTTTTTGTTTCTTTTAGAGAGCTTTACAAATAGTGTGTGATCTGCTTGATGTTGGGAGATTTTTTGTTGGACTACTGTCTTTGCAAATTTATCAAACCATGCTTGAGGGGATTGTTTGAGTTCATATAGTGATTTTTCCACTTTGCACACCTTGTTGTAATGTTTCTAATCTTAGTGGTAGGTCCATATATACCTCTTATTTCAATTCACCATTCAAGAACGCATTCTTGATGTCTAGCTGATGTAATTGCCAGTCTAGATTAGTCACAAGTGACATAAAGACTCTGATGGTGTTGAGTTTTGCTACTGGAGCAAAGGTTTCATGATAGTCTATTCCATAGGATTGGGTGAACCCTTTGGAAACCAATCGAGCCTTGAATCTTTCAATGCTTCCATCAACCTTGTTTTTGATGGTAAATAACCACTTAAAACCTATTGGTTTCTTTCCATGTGGGAGTTGTCATTATCCAAGTGCTCTTCTCTAATGCACTTATTTTTTTCTTTGACTGCCTCTGTCCATTCTGAGTCTTTAAGTGTCTCCTAGATAGACTTAGGGATTTGTATACTGTTAAGAGATGAGATAAATGCATGGTAAGATGGAGATAGTCCTTCATATGAAAAAAATATGTTGATAGGATGATTTTTTGCATGATCTAATCCCTTTTCTTAGAGCAATTGGGATATTTGCACATCAATAAAAGGTGCAGTATTCTCATAATCAGAATTTTCCATACCTGAGTGTATTGGAGCAGATTGTGGCCTTGGTTCAAAATTGTGGTCAAGATTAAGAGGTATTGAGTGCTCTATCTTTTATCTTGTTTGTTTCTTTCTAGTATAGACACGAAGCTCATGATTTTTAGGTTGTGTGGATGCAGGATGCATGTGGGCAGTGGATTGAGTTAGAGTTGTAGGATGACAAGGCCTTGTATGTTCTCTAATGGAGTTTTGAGGGGTATGATCATTTAGGAGAAGGGGTTGTGATGTATCACTAGATAGGGCGGTTAGGTAGTTAGGGTTAGGGTCATCAGACATGACCCATAACTGATATTCTCTCATATTCTCCCCATGAACATCTGTTATGGGATAGTAAAATCGGTGCTCAAAAAATGTTATATCCATGGAGTTATAAACTCTTTTGGTGATGGAAAAAAAACACGTGTACCCCTTTTAGTTTAGATAGTATCTTATAAAGATACATTTGATGGGTTTAGAATCTAACTTGCCTCGATGTTGCTGATGTATATGGACAAATACTAATCAACCAAATATCTTGGGATTCAAGGCAAAAATTAGTTTTGTATGATAGGAAACTTTGAGGAGTGTCTGACAAGGTGTTTGAAATTCGAGAACTCTAGAAGGCTATATTAGAGCATCTCCAACGGGAGTGCTATAAGAGGCAAAAAAATATATATATATATTTTTAGCATTTTGTAGCATTTTTTTCCTCTCCAATGGGGAAGCTATTTGGATAGCCAAAAATAATTTTTCCCACACAAGTTGCTATTTATAGCAACTTGGAACTAAAAAGCCATATTTTTTTTGTCTTGCTGAAACCTGGTGTGCCATATACTTCACAGCTACTGTTTAAAAGCTGATGATGGCAAATGAATTTTGACGGAAATTTTCAATATTTTAAAATTTCAAATTTAAATTGTTGTAGGGTTTTTAATTTTAAATTAATTTTTAAATTTAAATATAATGAAAAAAAATAATTAAATTGTTGGAGGTTTTTTTAAAAGTAATTATTTAATTATATAACTTACTCCTATTAATTGTATAATTAATTGCATAATTAAACTATATACAAAATAATTGCACTATATTTAAAATAATATAAAAAAAAATAGCTCTCAAAAATGGTTTTTACCATTGGAGTACACATCAACAAATAAACCATATATACACTATTCAAAAAGTCATTTTAGATATTTGGCTCTCCAAAATGGCTTTTGCCATTGGAGTTGCTCTTAATGAGATAGGCAACAATTATGACCAGGCTTGTTAATTCCGTTCTGTTCCGGCCGGAACATTTCGTGCCATTAAAAAACCCGAGATGAAATGGCGTTGTTTTCGTCTTGGTTTTAATTCCGGCCCATTTCTGGAAATTCCGGCAAAATTCTGGTCGGAACGCCTCAGTACCGTTCCGGCTCAAAATCATAATATTTCTTTTATTTTAGAACATTTTACTATCATAATATTTTGGAATTTTTAGAGGTGTTTCTAATTTTGAGATTATATTTGTTTGACTTTGTGTTTGTATTGTATAATTTAAAATTAATTTATCTTGAATTTAATTATACTTGTTAAATTAATATTTTAATTTTTTTCATATATATATATATATATATATATATATATATATATATGAACAGTACAACCCCGAAATGGCACGCCAAAACACACCGAAACCGAAACGTTCCGTTCCAATAGAAAAATCATAACGGTATTGACAACCTTGATTATGACAGCTTCTTCCCAAAAATGTTTTGGGACATTAGTGGAGAACATAAGGGATCTAACTACCTCTAACATATGCCTATTTTTGCTTTCCGCACCTCCATTTTGTTGTGGAGTGTCAACACAAGAACTTATATAGACAATGTCGTGATTTAATAGGTAAATTCCTATGACAGATTTGAAGTATTCCTTGGGATTATCAGTTCTTAGGACTTGAATTTTGGTTTGGAATTGGGTTTGTATGATGGAGTTGAAGCTTTGAAATAGTTGACCCACCTTAGATTTTTCTTTCATAAGGAATAACTAAGTTAACATAGTGTGATCATCAACAAATGAAACAAACCATCGTGAGCCTAATATGTTTTTTACCTTTAAAGGACCCCAAACATCATTGTGAATCATTACAAAAGGCTAAGATAACTTATATGATATGCTAGGATAGCTACTACGAGTGTGTGCGTGGAAAGTTGGCAACTAAAAGACTTTGAATTTTTATTAATGAATAAAGAAGGAAATAACTTCTCAGGATATATGAAGTTTGGATGACCAAGGTGATAGTGCCATAGCATAACATCACTATCTTTATTGACATAAGAATTTAAAGTTAATTGGCCTTTAGATTTCATAAACACTGCATTTTGAGCTTGACATTTTAGAGGAATGTTGTTCTTGAGGAGATAGAGCCCTGGACACATCTTAGCACTTGCAATCTTCTTCCCCAAAACCAAATCCCAAAATACATAAAAGTTTGCAAAAAAAATTAGCAACACAATTTAGATCATGAGTTAGTTTGATGATTGAGAGTAAGTTACAGTCTAGATTAGAAACATAAAGGACAAATTTGAGATGTCTTTTGAAGTTATGTTTAGGCTTATTCCTTCAATTTTGGATAGAGTCCCATCAACAATTCTTGCTGCACTGGTTATATTCATGAAGGATAGTTTCATCTCCTGTCATGTGATTTGATGCTCCGGAATCAATGATCCATGGTTTTGAGTGGTTTGTTTTGACTGTAAAGGCTGTAAGGGCAGTTGAGATTTTACCTGTTTGTACTGACATACCAGAACTAGAAATCGATGGATTTGGTAGAGAGTTTTGGCTAAATTTTTTATGTAAAACCTCAAGTTTTTCTTGAGTGAAGTGGTTTGTTGGTATATTGTTGCCCTTGTGTCAATTGTCATCTGCAGTTGCAGCAACATGAGCTTGACCATCTATTATTTGTTGGCCGTGATGGCTTTCAATCAGTAGGTTTGCCATGAATTTTCCAACAAGTTTCTATGATATGTCCTGGTTTGTGAAAATGGTCACACCAGGGTCTCCTCTTTCATAAGGAATAACCAAGCCATCACTTCACGTGTCATGTTGTGTATTCTAAGTTATGAAAATAAACTTCTAAAAATGTGTTAAACATACTCTTCCTAAAATAATATTAAATCACTCCAATGTTGACTAGTAATTGTTTGAAATCATTCAAACTTTATTGCATGTATTATTCTTGATTTCTTGAAAAAGTATAATTAGAAAATATGTGATCATATGTACTCAGTAACATGTGATAAACAGTGTTACTGATATAGAATAAACAAGATCCTCTATCCTGCTCATAAATGTGATGGTCGTATTACTCGGTCTTGAGTTCAAATGCTGCTTTTCATGAGATCAATGACTTTAATTTCTTGAACCAACCTGTTTCAACATGTTTGGGTTTCATCAGGTATATTAGTCAACTAGTCCAAATGTAGAACTGGACTTAACAACAACTAGGCCTAGTATATGGTCTAATCCATATCTAAAATTTATTATTTTTATTTTTATTTTGTTACTACAATGGTAGCAAGTGGATGATAATCATGAATTCTTGTTGGTGATGCATTAATATCAGATTTCTTAGGAGTAAACAAGGGATATGAAGATTTTTGCGAACTGACATGACACTTGTCATAGAGGAAGTTCCTTTAATATGATACTTCTATGCCTGGTTTCGTTTCAGGGCATGCATGGGGCTACCTATTTCTTCTGTACATTTTTATACAACTATCCCGGTTTGTAGTTGTTGGAGTATTGTATCCATTTTTACAATTTTTTGGTTATGGTTTGGATTGGAAGGAAGCAACCATTCTCATATGGTCAGGTCTTCGAGGGGCTGTTGCACTATCACTTTCATTATTTGTCAAGGCAAGCAAGTTTTTGGATTCAACTATCTATTAATTTTGCTTTCTTTTCCATTCCGTTGTAACATCATATGTCCATGTGCTCTTTGATACAATTCATTTTGATCCTTATCTTATGGTTGAATATCTCATTAACGACCATGAGATTATAAATATGTTAGTAGAAAGTATGTTTTCTGAATCAAAAGTTTCCTCATAGTTCCCATGACCAAAGACTACTTACACGGCATTCGTTCCAAGCTTGTAAATGATTGATGACCATCCAAATCCATACGAAGAAAATTGTGCCTGTGAACCTTCTATTATATCTATGCAATTTTTTTGCCATTTAATTTACTTCTAGTGATTTACTTCCTGTATGTATCAGCGCACTAGTGACAGCTCAATTTATCTCAGTTCAGAAACGGGAACCTTGGTGAGTTCTATAAATATAAATGCTATTTTATTTATTTCTACTGGTCAAATTTATGCATCAGACACTTTTACTAGTCTAGGAATATAATAAAGTATATAGGGAATCTATTGAGTTCTTTGTCAAATTTAAGTTAGCAGACCATTTTCGCGCAGCCAATTCTTGCAAGTTGATATACATTTTGTTCTCCACCTTTATAGTTTGTTTTCTTCACCGGCGGCATCGTACTTCTGACTCTTATCGTGAATGGGTCAACAACACAGTTTATTTTACATCTTCTAGACATGGATAGGGTATCAGCCACCAAGGTGAGGTTTACGTTAATGTCTGGTTATTAAGGGTCCCATACTCTTAGATTTTTTTGGCTTATCTCCTTATAAGCTAGTGAAAGTCAGGAATTATTGACTTTAGGTTATCCTAAATAAATATTTACATTTTGCTTCTGTTTTATTTGTGTTGAAAATTATGCAAGTTAAAGATGTATCTACTTTTGCTAAAAGACACCGAAGAGGCACTCTTATATTTGATGAAAAAATTCTTTATCTATTTAGTGAAAATATTACTCTTTTTTTTTCTTTTTTTTTAGCTATTTACTTATTTTTGTCATCTGTTACATATTTTATCTTCAGAAACGTATATTGAACTATACAAGGTATGTAATGCTGAGCAAAGCACTAAAGGCTTTTGGTGATCTTGGAGATGATGAGGAACTTGGACCTGTCGACTGGCCTACAGTTAAAACATACATTCCAAGCTTAAATAATTTGGAAGGGTCATGTGAACACCCCCATAGTGCATCTGAAGCTGATAATTTAGACCCGAATAATTTGAAGGATATCCGCATACGCCTTCTAAATGGTATGTATGCTGTTTATTATTTAAATTGCTTATGCTTTTTCTTTGGTTGGTCAGGGTCTTTTGCAAGAGAAATAACCTTAAAATGCCCAACCCTTTTACTTTGTGTCTCCAGAAGAAAAAGGGATTTTGTGTGCTTGGACGTATATTATTCTATTCAGAGACTGAGGAGTTGAGTTAAAGATCTACTTGTTTGTAGAAAAAATACTTGCAAGTTTGTGTAGGATTTAAGTTGTGCTGAACTGAGAACTATCGGTTATCAAGGGGAACTAGTTTGGAGTCGTAGAAAGAACAAAGTATTTTTTAGATAGTGAGAACTGTCACTTCATTTTTGAAGGGAAAATAACAAAAAGAAAGAAAGAAAAGGATAATCAGGGAGTGGTATAAATGAGAAGGTGTTGAGCATCCAGTTTTTAGATTAACACCTAAATGGAGATGGGAACTTTCTCTAGGCCAATCTATCATGACAACCTGAACAAAAATTTGAATGACTATACACCATTAGAAGTAAAGTATTAAACCAAACAGAAAAGAGGGGAAAGAGCATTCAGCATTTTGTAAAAAAATAGTTTCACAAGAATGATGCTTTAAGTTACCTAAATATCCTCTTTGGATACGGTGACAAAGGCCATGTGGCCTGCCTGAGGATTTCAATTCTATGAAGAAACTCAGTTGTAATTCTACTCTCTTGTATAGTTCTAGGAAAAACTTCGAAAATGGATGTCTCCTCTGGAAAAAAACTATGGTTTTCCAATGCAATGTCTTAACAAAAATTCATACAAGACTAAAATCAGAAGGGAGAAAGGAAAAACTTGCATCACATCGATCACTAAGTGCATGGATAATTGAAAGGAAAAAAAAGTACTTTTTAAGTTGCAAAAGCATCCTCCTAGATCCGAATACCATATCCATGTTCGGCAATAGCAACGACCATATCCAATAAACAAATGTGATGAGCTTATATATCTAATCAAAAGTTCGTTGTGCTATCAAGTGGATGGACAAAGAAGATTTTGTTTTCATCAACGCGTCGAAGTTCTATTGTGGAACTTGTTTTATCATCTAGCAGGCAATCATTGTCATTTTTTTTCTTAAGCCAACCCTTGCTGAAAATATGCAAGCAACTTGATGATTTTTAAATATTTTTCATACCAGGAGTTCAGGGTGCTTATTGGGGCATGCTTGATGAGGGAAGGATAATGCAAAAAACTGCGAATATTTTGATGCAATCAGTAGATGAAGC
The DNA here is from genome assembly GCA_029228465.1 of Salix viminalis. NCBI lineage: Eukaryota > Viridiplantae > Streptophyta > Magnoliopsida > Malpighiales > Salicaceae > Salix > Salix viminalis. The sequence continues at coordinate 7,541 of JAPFFL010000111.1, forward strand.
AATTGACTTGGCTTCCCAGGTCCCTCTATGTGATTGGAAGGGCTTGCGATCCAATGTTCATTTTTCAAGTTATTACAAGTTCCTTCAAGCAAGCATTTTCCCTCAGAGAATGGTTACTTATTTCACTGTGGAGTGGCTCGAATCTGCATGCTACATTTGTGCTGCATTTTTACGTGCCCATAGAATTGCACAGAGGCAACTACACGACTTTATTGGTAAATTATTCATTGTGTTAGGCTATTGGGCACATTTCTAATAGACAAGATTTTACTTGAATTGATACTTTTTAAAAAAAAAAATGTTTTTTGGTTTTGTATTTAAAGTTTTCCTTGAATGCAGTCTGTGGAGTGTGTTATATTTCCTATTCATATAGTTGGTCTGTAAGATTATAAACTATTAGCCAATGTGTAGCTGCAATGCATTGTAAATGTGTTAAGTGCCTAGTTATTGTGCGTCTCTTTCCATAAGAAAATTGAACCTTACATGGCCATTATATTTGCTATAATTTCTTTTTCTTTATGGTTGATTTTTGATGGCTCACAACTTGCATCATTTGGCAATGGCTATTGCACACAGTCTAACTTTTCTAGCAATTTTCTTTAATGAGATATCTTATTTCAATTTCAAGGAATCCTATATCTGAGTTGCATTTAAAGATACTGCAACCATGTGTAGTAGCCTTGACCAAGGCTAAATATGATCTAGAAACTTAATTTATCATGGTGATTCAATACTTTTTGATGATGACAACTGAGTTCTACTATTAGTTTGTGTATATTTCAGCTGGGTTGGTCCAGGTTTGAAATCTAATAAGGTATGACAACAGGAGTTTGAGTTGGTCCCTGTAGTGGAAGAATTGTTTAAATTTGTCATGATTGCTCAATTACTTGGTGTATGAACAGACTGATTACAACTTGAAAAGTACCAATTCCCAATGTTGTCTTTCATTCCCCATCATCAATCACTCATTTAAATTCACAGAACCACATCAAGTAGACAGATTACCCTGGGAAGAATAATAAAAATAGAAACTAGAATAGAAGTTTAACTTCTTTGACTTTGGTTTCTATTTTATTGTTCTACTCCTAGAGAGGCATACAAACCTATTTGTTCTTATGCATACTCGTTCCTAATCCATTTGGTTTTGGTTTGGAGTCTCTTGAAGAACACCCTGTTACCCATACCAGTCAGGTTGCTACTGATCATTAACTTTTTGACATTGGGTCTCATAATTGTTGCCAAAACTTCTATTGGTTCATTCTCCTCTCTTCTCGCATTATCCCTCTCCTCCCTTAATTTTTTTCCCTCTTAGCACTACACTAGGCCATTTCTAGGATGAATTGGAAAGTTCACTTTATGAGACCTCTGAGATGCTTTGCAATACCTGGATCATGATAATCTTGGTTTAGGAATTATAAATTATAGGTAGTTATACTCAAACATAATTCCTGCATGATTCTGGGTTGGGTAAAAGAATGGTGTTTTGTACTTTATTGCTATAATGTAATGTAATTGGGAAGATATTTTCTTTTGGAATAAACATCTTCTTACCCCTCTGATAATGTTTTGAATGCTAATAACTTGAGTTAAATGTACGCCCTGTAGCCTATTGTGGAGTGATACATTTATTTTCTATGTATATAGTGTAAGATTTTGTGAGAAGTTTGACTTTTCCCATTTATTTGTACTTTTAGGTGGTTGTCATATTGCTTCTATAGTCATTAGCGAAAGTACGGCAGAAGGAGAAGAAGCAAGAAAATTCTTGGAAGATGTTCGCGTTGTTTTTCCTCAGGTTTGCGAGTTTAATTGTCCCTGTCTATTTGCCTAGTTATAATGTTTTCTGCTTGAATTAGGTAGTAGAGGCTTGTGGGTCATCGTAATTGTTTCATTCATATGGTTTGAATTAGTTGATGGCAATTCAAGATATTGTTGATATAGGTTATGTTTGGTATAACTTTTGCAGACTGATTTAAGTTGTTTTTTAACTTTCGACTTATCAAAAAGCTGTTACAGAATTAAGTCCAAATTTTGCTTAGTCCGAAGATAACTTCTTAACATCTAACTTACATTATCTCCTTTCATCACAAAACCAAATTTTGTTTTAGTCAAAAGTTAAGTTTTTAACATCTAACTTGCATTATATTCCTCCATCACAAAACTTGCTTTGAGTTAACTTTTCTTATAATAAATAACTTTTGAATTGTAAACTAAAAGTCATCTTCCATAAGCCATGCCAAACAGAACCATGGCTTCTAACTGAAGGATATTACAGCACAAATATTATTCAATGTTTTCCAGGTTTTATGTGTTGTGAAAACAAGGCAAGTAACATAGTCATTGCATAACTTGCTTTGTGTTAATTTCTCCAAACATTCTTCTAACTTTATCAATTTTGTCTGAAGTTATTTAAAAAAGATGATTTTTTGAATTATAAACTAAAAGTTAAAAGCATCTTCCATAAGCCATGCCAAACAGAATTCTAGCATCTAACCCATGGTTATGAGAACACAAATAATTATTCAATTCTTTTTCAGGTTTTACTTGTTCTGAAAACAAGACAAGTAACATATTCGGTGCTGAACCATTTAATTGATTATGTCCAAGATCTTGAGAAGGTTGGGTTATTGGAAGAAAAGGAAATGCTTCATCTTCATGATGTTGTCCAGGTAATTTTGGTTTTGTCCTTTGCAAATTCTGCATGCTATTGCGGGCTTTTGTAATCTAAAGTTCAGATACTTATCTCTTCTTATGCAGACTGAATTGAAAAGACTTCTAAGAAATCCTCCTATAGTAAAAGTTCCCAAAATAGCTGACTTGATCCATCCGCTGTTGGGAGCCCTTCCTTCTAGAGCCCTTGAAGGTTCTGCGGAAGGAATAATCAAACCATGTGGAGTGCCCCTTTACAAAGAAGGCTCCTACCCAAATGGTGTTTGGCTTATTTCCAACGGTGTTGTCAAGGTAAATAAAAATTTATATGGGAGGTTTGGTATTTGAGAAATAACTCAAAATACCACTCTTGGTTTCCTTGTTAACAATTCACAAGTGAAAATTATTGTTTGGCAGTGGACAAGCAACCGCATTAGGAGCACGCACTCACTGCATCCAACTTTCACACATGGGAGCACATTGGGCCTGTATGAACTATTAGTTGGGAAAAGTTACCTATATGACATAACAGCAAACTCTTTGGTGCTCTGCTTTTTTATTGAAAGTGAGAAAATACTTTCGGTGCTAGAGTCTGACCCTGCAGTTGAAGATTTCCTATGGAAGGTATGATGATACATTTTGGTTTATATTGTTAAAGAACCATCTCACCTAAAAATTTAAGTGAGACTCCAGAATATGATTTATATTATTCCTTAACACACATCATCAAGTGAAAGCCCTTTGGGCTTGAAACTTACACATGGGTTCACACTACCTTGTGCTTGATTTTTATCAAATAGAATAA
>JAPFFL010000112.1:0-10991 GCA_029228465.1 Salix viminalis
TAAGGTGTGACTTGTAGCATTTTTTGACGGTACCTTTTGCTTAGGTCTGTACTTTCAGTTCTGGGCATGGCTCGTATCCAATCAGGAACCATAGCCGTTTCCTTGCCAGAAGCCCAGTAATTCATCACATCACATTTTTTTTTAAAATTAATATTTTTTGAATTTTTAAAAAATATTTTTGGAAACATCCACTATTAATAGAACACTTATTTTTTAAAAATAATTTTTAAAACTTTTTAACTCGAAAATATATTATAATAATATTTTTGATATCAATATATTAAAATAATCTAAAATAATTTAATTTTGAAGCAAAAAAAAATTAATTTTTTTTTTTAAAACATAAAACAATTAGCATCCTGCTTTACTTGCAATACGTATACTCACTTTTCAAAATACTTTTTTAAATGATTTCTTATCTAAAAATATTATTTTCTAAATAATTTTAATATGTTAATATAAAAAATTTAAAAAAACCAGAAAAATATTATTTTAATTAAAAAGTATTTGTACAAAAATACTACATTATTAAACACTCATAATTGATAAAGCTACATAATGAAAAAACTCCATCCCACATATGCAGATATGGGGGATTGTTTTATTAGGTTTTAGTTTTTCTTTCCTGGATAATTGATGTTTGGATCACAAAATTTTGCCTTGTCGAGTTAAACTCCACCCCTCTTGATATGTGGTTAAATGTGTTTTTTTTTCTTTAAATTATTATTTTTAAGTTTTTTTTTAAAATTATTTTAATGTATTAATATTAAAATTATTTTTTAAAATACTTTTAAATAAAAAAATATTTTAAAAAATAATTACAGCCACAATACCAAACTACCTAAATTCACCATCTAAATAAGAATGAAAAGGAAACAAAACATTCCATTAACAATATTGTTGTTGGGTTGACCATAATGTTATTTTACAACAATTTGAGTGCTGATTAACTTTGAAAAGTTGACCAATTAGTGGACGTTTGGTAATGAGATTGTGTGCAAAGTTGGGGTAACACAAAAAAAAACTAGTGTTTGGTTACACATGAACCATAATTTTTATTATTATGGGTCCATAAAAAATTAAGGTTGGACCACAAGTTGTAAAAAGCAATGAATACATGCTTTTAATCCTTCTTCTCATCACTTCTCCACCAATAGAAAAATAATTAATTATCGTTGATTTTTTTTTGCCTAAAGAACCCTCAACGAATGACAATTGTAGAAAACAAACAATGGACTTTAATCTCTTGCTTTAATAGCACAAATTATACTTGTTATCTTTGCTTCTCCCTTTTCATTTTCTTTATTGTGTTTTTTTTATTCCTCACATGAATAAACAACATATCTGTGATGAAAAAAGTTAAGGAATCAAGATCTTGTAAGATTTTGACAGTGACTCATCCTTATCTCCATTTCAGAAATTGTCTTAGTTATACTTGTTCCTTTTGTTATTCAAAGCTCATTCATGTCACGGTTTTTCCATTTGTTATAACAATTTCTTGACAATTGTTTATTGTGTTTTGTTTCTTCAATAAATAAACACCAGATTTGTGATGAGGAAAGTTAAGGAATCAAGATCTTGTAACAACATTTCAACCATGAGTTTCATACTTATCTCCATTCCAGAAATTATCTTCGTTATACTTGTTCCTTTTGTTCTTGGAAGTTCATTCATGTAGTGATTTTTCATTTTGTTATTTAAATTTTATGACAATTGTTTACTGTGTTTTGTTTCTTCGTATGAATGTAGCAGATATGTGTTGGGAAAAGTTAAAGAACCAAGATCTTGTAATAACATTTTGATTGTGAGTTTCATCCTTATTTTAAATCTAGAAATTTCCTTAACTAACTTCAAATTTTACTTTATATGCTACCTCATTAATTTACTTTGGTTGTGATTAATTTCCAGTGTTGTTAATTACCTATGAACTACTGCACTTGTGTACAACTTAAATATATAATTTACCACCATGTTTAACAATTCACATTGAAACTTGTTCTCAAAGGTTCTTGATTTTTAATTATGTTAATTTCTTGCTTTTTTGCAAATTCATGTGTGATGTAGAGCTTTGCAAGTTTCATAAGTTTATTTACATGCGTTATGTATTATGAAAATACTCCTTTTCAAGTTTATTGATTGGATTAAGTGTTGCTTTCTAATTTAGTTTTTTTTTATATATATTTGGAAAGTAGTGTAATATGTTGTTTTGTAATGATTTAATTAGTTCATTGTATAGTTGATGAACTTTTGATTGGTTTTAAATATAGAGCAGTCATTAATCATGTGACTTGCCTAAATTTTATTGTAACTTACTCCAAACATTTTGTATTAATTCTTTGATATTTTTAACAACTTATGCTTGATAATAATCTTGAAACTTATTTGTATGAATGTAATTGAAATTGATGTTTTCAGTTTGCTATATATTGTAAATACTAAAATATTTTTTGAAGTGCTTCATCCATTTTCTATAAAAATACTAGCAACAATAAATTATAATATCAAAGGTTATGTATTGATATTGTTGTCAATAATTGATTTATGTGTCTCTTTAGTTGGTTGTTGATGACATTTGTATAGGTTTTGATGGTCGAGTGTTATATGTAATGAAAGAGGTTGCTTTTGTGTAACATGTTAACTATGTTGAATTAAAATTCATATTGTTTAGTGATATTTTATTAAGACATTGCATAACCAAGTTAGTTCCTTTATAATATTTGATGTTTGATTTAATATTGATTTGTTCTTGTTTTAAAAGTTTTAAAATATATAATGGAAGGTTTTAAGTCTATGGATAAAGTTATTTGAACAAAAAAAAATGTTGCATATTAAGGTCATTGACATGAGAGTGAGATCTAATACTCATTTTGATAAAACAAGTTGGAAGTTTCTTGCAACATCTAATAATGAATAAATTTGCCATGTTTTCATCAAAACTCATATGAAAAACAAATGGGATGAATGTAAAAAGGATATGGAAAAAATTGATTGCTGGTATGGGTTAGAGTAATAAATTAAGAACAATATCGGCTAGCGATGAGTGGTAGAAATCAATAATATAGGTTAATCTTTGTCAAGCTAACTATTCCATTACACCCCGATAGAAATTACGATGAATCTGAGATATATGCCATATTTCAAGGTAAAATCTTTTTTTTAAAATAAAATAAGTTGTTTTAATATTTTTATACTGACACTGTAGTTTTTCCATGTAGAATTGTGTCGATGCAATTGATGACACACATGTTCGTGCCATAATAACATCTGAAAATCAAATTCCATTTATTGGAAGAAATGTGTACCGACATAAAACATCATGATTATATGTAGTTCTTAAATACAATTCATGTTTGTATGGGCAAGACAGGGAGGTAATATACACGATGCACTTCATGCTATTGATAGTAGGAGTATAAATTTTCCAAAACCATATGAAGGTTTGATTTACTATATCTTGAAGAGGTGATAATTTAAGTTAATTACTATTATTATCTTGTTATTGATTTAATGAGAAAGTAGCATGTTGTTCATATATTCTGGAAAATACTATTTGATTGTTGTCAATATCCCAATGAATATGGGTATTTAGGTCCATATAAAGTGCGAGATATCACTTACAAGATTTTCAGTGTCGTGGACAACCAAATGGTTGAGAAGAAGTGATTAATCATGCATACTCATCATTATATAACGTGTTAGAATGTTCTTTTAGAGTATGAAAATAAAGGTGAAGAATTTTACAAAACATGTCAGCTTATCCATACAAAATGCAAGTTGAAATTGTAGTTGCATCTATGTACAAGTATTCATCAAGCTTGTAATAGTTTTCAAAGGTTGAGACCTTACATGCATAAAAAATAGTAGCAAATCATTATCATCATAATACAATTCTTTTATGTGTTCATATCCTAGCAATTTAGCATCTAAAGTGGATAAAAGAGCATACCTACACGAAAGTGCATCAACAACAATGTTTCTTTCCCTTGTTTATACTTGATCACATATGAAAATGTTTCAATAAATTCAACCAAAATTGGTATGTCTCGTACTCAACTTACTTTGTCATTTTAAATGGTTCAAGGCTTCATGACCTGAATGTATCACAAACTCTTTGGGCCACATGTAATGTTGCCATGTCTCTAAAATTCTTACCAAGGCATATAACTCCTTGATGCAGGGTAATTCAAGGCTGCCCTATTAAGTTTCTCACTAAAATACATAATGAGTCTCCTATCCTGTATTAACACAGCTCATATACCTATACCTGAGACATCATATTGAACTTCAAAAGCTTTTGTAAAGTCTGGCAAAGCTAAAACAGGTGCCGAACAAAGTTGATCTTTCAACAAATTAAAAGTTTTATCTTATTCACCATCCCATTTAAATCTAATAGATTCTTTTATAATTTCAGTTAAAGGTGTTGTAATAGTACTAAAGTCTTTCACAAACCTCTTATAAAAGCTAACAAGTTTAATGAAAACTCCTTGTCTTAGTTACAAATTTGGGTGTGAGCCAATCTCGGATGACTTTGACCTTTTCTTCTTCTATATCAATACCTTGTGTAGTTACTACATAATTATATTAGAAGGAGATCACAATATAATGCTTCTTTTGCTAAATATGATCTCAATCCTAATTTCATCATAGATGATTTTTTTACAAGATATTGTAGCTTGCGAAGATAGCTAAGGATTATAAAGGCCTTAATGTATGAATTTTATACGTGATGAAATTGTAATAAATTTGACGGGACAATAACAAACACATCTTTCATGTATAAGGATTATTAATGTTCGAATATAATAATAATAATTATATATCTACAATATTTTTAATGCGATTCGTAACACACACACATGGATATGTATTTTGTATTTGTGTCATTCTAAGTAATTTTACAACCAATCCTCAATGTGACAAACATATTAACCAAACATATGATATTGCTTTTTATTCAACCTCAATTTCAATTATAATTTTAACTAAACACTTAACTTTAATGAACAAAACTTAATAAAAGTGATTTTTAACACTGTTTTTTTCAAAACATAAGCATAGAAGCAACCACAATACCAAACACACCCTTAGTTTATTTTGAACCTTATTGTGTGGCTCTAAAATCTTAGCAAAGATCGCACCAATTTTTTTTTTTTTGAATGTGAATATACTAAATGTTCAACATGATAATTTGTTTAATTTTTTTATTGAGGAATGTAAGTATTCTAAGAATAATCATCCCTTCATATTTTGTCTATTGAAATTAATAATTATATATAAATTAATATATTTTATATGATTTATGGAAATATTTTATTTGATAGGATGTGATTATACACGGCTCAATTTAATTACATAAAGTTTGAAGTTGTGAATATCTCTAAAGCGCAGAAGTTTATTTTTAGAAGATGATTGAAACACCACTATTCCAAAAAAATAACATCTTAATTAAATAAATTAGATATATAATTAAATAAATTAGAAATGTATTTATATATATATATATATATATATATTAATTTTTAATTTATGTATATCAAAATAATAAAAAAAGGTTAAAACATAAAAATCAAACACTTCTTACAAATTATTATGAACACACTAGAATAAAAAAAGAATAAAGGCAATTTGAGGAGCCAAAGACCTCCAGAATACTCTCGGTAATGTTTTGGGTTCAAAAGTGAGTTCTTTATTCATATCTTTGCAACTTAAATATACACCTCTCGTAACTGACAACAATAAATACCCAATGGGAACCTAATACGTGACTTAATGACCTCAGGGTGGGTTTTCCCACGATCTAAGTGCAATTACAAAATAATGTAATGTAATAACTTCAAAGGAAACATACTGCAATAACTTCTAACAAATTAAAATCTAAACACACATGACCCAACATGCTTCTTCCAACTCATAACACAACCCATCACTTTTAAAAAACCTTGTCCTCAAGGTCGGGAAACTTCTTTTTAAGCTCATCAAGGTCTACCCACGTGGTGTCCTCAGCAGATATGCCTTTCCATTGAATCAATAACTCAACGCTAACACGATTGCCTTTTTTCTTAAGTCGTTTTGCCAGTGCTTGTTGTGGTTTAGGAACGGGAGTACCATCTTTCATGATGGGTGGAAGGCTAGGAATGGGATTAATGTGAGCTTCGAGTTTTTTCTGAAGACATTAGACATGAAAAACTAGGTAAATTCGAGAGTCACTTGGAAGATTAAGCTTGTATGCCACTTGTCCAATACGTTTAACCACTTGGAAAGGACCAAATATTTGAGGGATAACTTCAAGTTTCATCTAATGGCCATTGTCATCTGGCGATATGGTCGCAATCTTAAGTACACCTAGTCTCCAAGTTCAAATTCGCGCTCCGTTCTTTTCTTGTCTGCATAATATTTAATCTTTACCTGTGCATCACATAGATTTTCTCGAACTAATGTTAATATGTAGTCATGACTTTTCATTTCTACTTCTACGACATAGACTGCAATTGATCTTGGCTCATACGGAAGGAGGGGTGCGGTGGATGATCATAAATCACCTCAAAGGGACTGAGTTTGGTTGAAGTGTGGGTGGAAGTATTGTAAGACCATGATGCCATTGGAAGCCACTGCGCCTAATCCTTTGATCGATCTCCTAAAAAACATCAAAGAAAACATTCTCAACCTTTGTTCATAACCTCAGTTGGGCCATCCATCTGTGGATGGTATGCTGAGCTTAAAAGCAAATCAGTTCTACTAATTTGAAACATTTCCCTCCTAAAGGTACTAGTGAAAATAGGATCGCGATAACTGACAATGTTTTTTTTGGCATTCTGTGCAATTTGAAGATGTTATCCACAAATAAACGAGCAATACCATTAGCAATATACATATGCGATTGCGATAAAAAAATGAGCATATTTACTAAATCTATCAATAATAACCATGATGACATTGTGTCCCCTGGAAAAAGGCAGGCCCTTAATGAAATCCATATTAATGTCTTCCCATGCTTGAATGGGAATGGGTAGTGGTTGAAGAAAGCCCGCAGGTTGCAGATTCTTAGTTTTGTTGATTTGACACATAGAGCTTTCGCGGATGAATTTTTTGACATCTCGCCTCATTTCATGCCAAAAGAATTTTTGCTTGAGCCTTGCGTGAGTTTTGTGTGTTCCTATATGACCACCAAGTGGACTTTTGTAAAATTAAAGTAAAACCTGCTGCTGGAATGGTACTAGAGTGCCCAAATGCATCCTACGCTTGTAAAATAGCAATCCACCACGTAAGTGGTACTTGTTTGGATTAGGGACCCCTTTATGGTAGTTGTTGATTAGTTCTTATAAGTGTGGATCTTGGGAGTACGCTTGTCAAAGCTTATTCATCCAAGTAGAGTGGACTATACTGATGGCCTTCACTTCCAATCCCTTGGTTTTAATGTGAACTGGAGTTCCCGTAGTATCATCATTTTGAGATTGTAACCTTAACAGTGCATCTACGACTTTGTTCTCCTTCCCACTTTGGTACTCCACTATAAAATCTAACCCAAGTAACTTAGAGATCCATTTTTGCTATACAAGAGTGCCAACTCTTTGTTCTAGGAGATACTTGAGGGCTTGATGATCCGTTTGAACTTTAAATTTTTGCCCTAGCAATTATTGGCTCCATTTCTTTATAGCAGTACTAGAGCTAACAATTCTTTCTCATATGTTGATAAGAATAAATTACGTCCCTTGAGTCCTTGCTTAAGATAACCCAATGGTCTCCCATGCTGCATAAGAACTACCCTCAACCTGTCACCTAAAGTATCATATTCAATGACAAACATTTTAGAAAAATCTGACAATCCCAACATGGGAGGGTTCACCATCACTACCTTGGGGGCATTGAATGCTTTGGTGGCATCCTCTATCTAGTAGAAAGGATTTTTCTTGAGAAGTGATGTTAATTGAGTTGCAATCCCTCCATACCCTCTTACGAACTTCCTATAGTACCCGGTGAGGCTAGAAATCCCCTCAAAGACTTTAGGGTCTTTGGAATTGGCCACTCAAGCATGGCTGAAATTTTTTAGAGGTGGCTTGGACCTCTTCTTTTGAGATTATATAGCCAAGATATTCAACCTCTTGGGTGCCAAAAATACATTTGGATAACTTGGAATAAAGTTGTTGCTTTTGTAAGGTTTCTAAGACCTTCTTTAAATGCTCCAAATGGTCTTCCCTTGTCTGGTTGTAAGCAAGTATATTATCAAAGAAAACAAACACAAACTTTCAGAGGTAAGGTCTAAAGATTTCATTCATCAACCCTTGAAAGGTCAATGGTGCATTAGTAAGTCTGAAAGGCATTACCGAAAATTCATAATAACCCTCGTGTGTGCGAAAAGAAGTTTTGGGTACATGTTCAGGCTTCATCATGATTTGATGGTATCCCGACCTTAAGTCTAGCTACAAAAACCATTCAACACCATGTAACTCATCTAGAAGTTCATCAATGTTAGGTATCGAAAACTTATCTTTGATGGTGTCCCTGTTTAATGCCCAATAATCAACATATAAGTGCTAACTACCATAAGCTTTCCAAACCAGTAGCGCCGAGGATGAATATGGATTATAGCTTGGTTGGATGATTCCCGTACGTAGCATTTCATGAACAAGTTTCTCAATTTCATCCTTTTAATAGTAGGGATATCTGTAGGGCCTCACACAAGTAGGTTTGACTCTTTCTTGAAGTTGAATCTTGTTATAATGGCTCCTTTGTGGTGGTAAACCAATTGGCTCAGCAAACACTCCTTAGAATTCATCAAGGATTGCACGCATAATTGGAGATAATGGAGTTTGTTTCTTAACAAGACTTGCCTTTATTACTTATAACCACATCCCTCTTTGTTCAACTCCGATTAATTTATTGATCAGAGGTTCTTCTTCAAGCATAACATCTGGTGGTTTCATTCCATGCAGTTGTATAATGGTCTCATTGAATGAAAAATGCATGTTAAGGTCAACAAATTTCCATTGTATGGTCCCCAAACTTCACAACCAATCAACTCTAAGTACAATATCACCCCCCCAATGGTAAAATATAAAGACCAACTGTAAACTGAAAGTTTTGGAGCTGAAGAACAACTGACTTACATCACCCTTTGCAAGAAAATGTATCTCCATTAGTGATTTGAACTGCTAATCGACTCTTCTTCACTAGTAGTATAGTTTTATTTGCTACATTTGGATCTAAGAAGTTGTGCGTACATCCCGTGTCAATCAAGATAACGATTGTTTGTCGTCCTAGCCTCCCCATCACTCTCATGGTTTTTAGAAACGGTGCACCTACAATGGCATGCAATGATATGCCTAATAATTCACCATGATGCTCAACTTCATCAGAATCTATTTCAGCTTGTAGAGTGGCCATAACATCATCCTCTCCTACCTCTTTTCTATGAACTTCATCCATACCCTCCAACTAATAAATTTTTGGACGGTTATATTTGTGCCCCGGTTTGTATTTTTCATCACAAAATAACATAATCCCTTATCTCTTCTCTTTTGCATTTGGCTGGGTGTGATTCTTTTAATGGGGTAAGTAGGTTTTTGTGGTTGGTAGGAATTGCTTTGAACATGTATGAGAGGTGATGGAGCCGGTAGTTTTAGGATGAAATTATAGTTAGGTGGTGCTGGTGTGGTGGTTTTGGATGATGGCGTGTAGGTTGTTATATGAGGGGCAGGGTTACGATAACTTTGGTTTCTCCTCCAAACTTCCTCCTCTTGCAATTGAGCCAACCCAAAAGCTACTGATAGTGTGGTAGGCTTGAACATGGCCACCACTATCCTCAAGTCATCCCGTAGCCCACTTAGAAAGGTGCTAATACGAAACTCCTCATTGAGGCCAGTGATTTTGTTGGACAAAATTTCAAATTTTATCTGGTATTCTTCCACACTGTGAGTCTATCCGAGTTTAGTAAAAGCTCCCACCAGAACTTCTTAAGCTGATGGTCCAAATCAGACCTTAGAGAGCAATTAGGAATTCATCCCAAGTAGTCACTAGGCATGACTCCATCAACCAACTATACCATGATAAGTCCTTCAATTCCATGTGAAAGGATGCAATATGCAACTTTTGATGATCAAGTGTCTGGTAGTAGGAGAAATATTGTTGGGTTTTGAGAATCCACTCAATTGGTTCAGACCCATCAAAGTGGGGAAATTTCAAGCGAATTGTCCTAGCTTGAATTCCACCTTTTTCAACAAACACAGGGTTGGAAATTACTTTCATAGTGTCTCCTCCCGACAAACCTTCTTCTTGTTGAGTCCTTGAGGAAAGTTGGGCCAAATTATCATAACTTACTACCAAACTGCTAAGCTGTTGCAACACACTCTTCATTAGTGCCCATTGTCGACCATGTTCCTCTTTTAAGGAGTCTGTCTCTGCACGTAAATGGGCTATTGCTTCAGTTAGTTAAGCTTGACGAGTCCCTTAAGCCATGTCGCTAGAAAGGAGCTCTGATACCACATATTACGAACACACTATAAATTAAAAAGGAATAAAGGCAATTTGAGGAGTCAAAGACCTCCAGAATACTCTTGGTAATGTTTTGGGTTCAAAAATGAGTTCTTTATTCATATCTTTGCAACTTAAATATACACCTCTTGTAACTGACAACATTAAATACCCAAGAACTTAATACGTGACTTAATTGTTAGATAATAATATAAATCATATTATGGGGCCTCACTTATAAACTTAAGCTTTTAGGTGAGATGATTCCTTAACATGGTATCAGAGCCTTGTTGACCCAGCGGTCACGAGTTCGAATCTCACCACCCCCATTCTATTTGATAAAAACCAAGCACAAGGTGATGTAGGCCTGTGCAAGTTTCAAGCCCAAAGGGCTTTCACTTGAGGAGGTGTGTTAAAAAATAACATAAATTATATTATAGAACCTCACTTATAAACTTAAATTTTTAAATAAAATGATTCCTTAACATTAATGACCTTCGGGTTGGTGGGTTTTCCTGCAATCT
>JAPFFL010000113.1:0-10973 GCA_029228465.1 Salix viminalis
GAAAGGGATTGAGAGACTTTGTACCATAGTTGTAAAATCCGTGCAGTGCACCGTTCCGGTTTTTGTTTGGAGCGAACGTTCGGTTTTCGATGCATTCCAGGCATTCCGTTCGGCTTTTGTAATGCATTTATATTTATTTAATTATATATATGAAAAAAAATAAAATATTAATTTAACAAGTATAATTTAAATTCAAGATAAATGAAATTTAAATTATACAATACAAACATAATCTCAAAATTAGAAACATCTTTAAAATTCCAAAATATTATGAAAGTAAAATGTTCTAAAATAAAAGAAAAATACATCAAACATCTTCTACATCATTAATATAAAAATAAGGATCTTGATCTTGCTGTGGAACATAAGGAAAGTCGTCAACAAGACATTCCAATAGCTGGTCATTTCCACCAAGCTCATTCTCCTCATTTACACATGTCTCTTCATCATCTAAATTTAAAGTAGCGAAAGGTGCTTCGATACTCTCCCAACTTATGTCATCTCCATCAAGAAGACCGGGTTCTTCACAAATCCATTCATTCAATAGATCAATGTTGTCAAGGCTAATGGGATCTAAAGCATCTCTTGTTCTGCTCATATTCCTAATAATAATAATAAAAAATTCTAAAATATTTTTTAAGAACATCTCTTAATGCCTAGAAAATATAACTAATTTTATTTTTTAAAATGATTTTATTGATAAGTATATTAAAATAATATTTTTATTTTTTAAAAGTTATTTTTAACTTATCACGTCAGAATTATTTAAAAACATAAAAAATAATAATTTAAAAGAAAAAATAAAAATTTCAAAAGGAAATTTAAACTCATCTCACAGCAATAAGCCCACTCTCATGCTATCACTCCCACCTCCCTTCACCAGAAAACTCACTCAAACACACCTCTCACTGTCAAGTCTCAAGTCTCAAGTCTCAAGTCTCAAATTTATAATTATTATTATTAAAAGCGAAGCAAAGCAAATAAACGAACAAGACTCAAAAATTGCAGTTTTGTTTAGCTTTAAATTCATCTCTCTTCCTTTATTTGCGCTCTGTTTTCTCGCCGAGGAGGAGGTGGTGGCAGCGTTGCAGCAATTGACGTCTTCTCTTCGGAATCACTCTCAAAATTAACAAGCTAAAAAAGTATAACCATGGCGTCGGAAACACCTTTTATATCTCGCACCAAAACGAACACCCATCTTCAACCGAACTCCACCACCACCTCCTTACAGAGGCCACCGTCCACGAAGAAGAAGAAGAAGAAGAAGAAGAAGAAGAAGAAGAAGAAGAAGAAGAAGATCATGCTTCTCTTCCTTTTCCTTTCCATCCTCTCCTTTTCTTCCTCTTCCCTTTCTCTAAACCAAGAAGGGCTTTATCTCCAGCAAACAAAGCTCTCTCTCTCGGACCAGCTTCGGCTCTTTTTGAAGCGGAGCGCGATGCAGACCGGCGTTCCGGCGGATTTAGCCCGGATCGGGGCGGGATTTTTACCGGGACAAAAACGTCGCCGTTTTGTCCCGGATTTTGCACTGGAACGGGCCGTTCCGGCCGGAATGGAACGGGATTAATAACTTTGCTTTGTACGCCTAATGTAAATGTGGCAGCTTTTTATTACCAAAATAATTGGACATCTGTTTTTTAGAATTGATATGGATACGAAAAACATCGTCGTAGGCATACTTGAAACCAAAACCAAACACGTTTGTAAATGCAGCGATATTGGCCTGAACTTCATTACATTAATTTGCAGCTCATTATATAGGCCTAATCTTGATGTGTGGATCATGATGTTTGCCATGGAATAGTTTATATGAAACATTCATGATATTCACCACACCTATAGCACCCCCTAAATTAGTTTACTTGCACCATTTTTGAACAATACGAAATAGCTCGAAAGTTCACTCTATACCTAAAACAGAAACGAAGTATTCTTGTTATCAAGATTCGTCCACGGATTGTAGCTTATTCTATTGTTCTCTCCCTTAAAACTCTTCGGACATCAGGTGCCACGACAACCCTAAAGGTTTTACCTAGACGATCCTGCACAGTCTACAAATCCTCAAGTGTACGAATCGTAATTGGTGGGAGCGGCTCACGGGATGAAGCACGAGGATTGGAAATGAAATCACCTCTTTCGACCAAACAGTTGTGGAGAATGAGTTCACTTTGAACCTCCTTGTATTCATCCGTTGAAAGGGATTGAGAGACTTTGTACGCCTAATGTAAATGTGGCAGCTTTTTTACCAAAATAATTGGACATCTGTTTTTTAGAATTGATATGGATACGAAAAACATCGTCATAGGCATACTTGAAACCAAAACCAAACACGTTTGTAAATGCAACAGTATTGGCACTGAACTCGTACATTAATTTGCAGCTCATTATATAGGCCTAATCTTGATGTGTGGATCATGATGTTTGCCATGGAATAGTTTATATGAAACATTCATGATATTCACCACACCTATAGCACCCCCTAAATTAGTTTACTTGCACCATTTTTGAACAATACGAAATAGCTCGAAAGTTCACTCTATACCTAAAACAGAAACGAAGTATTCTTGTTATCAAGATTCGTCCACGGATTGTAGCTTATTCTATTGTTCTCTCCCTTAAAACTCTTCGGACATCAGGTGCCATGACAACCCTAAAGGTTTTACCTAGACGATCCTGCACAGTCTACAAATCCTCAAGTGTACGAATCGTAATTGGTGGGAGCGGCTCACGGGATGAAGCACGAGGATTGGAAATGAAATCACCTCTTTCGACCAAACAGTTGTGGAGAATGAGTTCACTTTGAACCTCCTTGTATTCATCCGTTGAAAGGGATTGAGAAACTTTGTACGCCTAATGTAAATGTGGCAGCTTTTCATTACCAAAATAATTGGACATCTGTTTTTTAGAATTGATATGAATACGAAAAACATCGTCGTAGGCATACTTGAAACCAAAACCAAACACGTTTGTAAATGCAGCAGTATTGGCACTAAACTCGTACACTAATTTGCAGCTCATTATATAGGCCTAATCTTGATGTGTGGATCATGATGTTTGCCATGGAATAGTTTATATGAAACATTCATGATATTCACCACACCTATAGCACCCCCTAAATTAGTTTACTTGCACCATTTTTGAACAATACGAAATAGCTCGAAAGTTCACTCTATACCTAAAACAGAAACGAAGTATTCTTGTTATCAAAATTCGTCCACGGATTGTAGCTTATTCTACTGTTCTCTCCCTTAAGACTCTTCGGACATCAGGTGCCACGACAACCCTAAAGGTTTTACCTAGACGATCCTGCACAGTCTACAAATCCTCAAGTGTACGAATCGTAATTGGTGGGAGCGGCTCACGGGATGAAGCACGAGGATTGGAAATGAAATCACCTCTTTCGACCAAACAGTTGTGGAGAATGAGTTCACTTTGAACCTCCTTGTATTCATCCGTTGAAAGGGATTGAGAGACTTTGTACGCCTACTGTAAATGTGGCAACTTTTCATTACCAAAGTAATTGAACATCTATTTTTTAGAATTGATATGGATACGAAAAACATCGTCGTAGGCATACTTGAAACCAAAACCAAACACGTTTGTAAATGCAACAATATTAGCACTAAACTCGTATATTAATTTGCAGCTCATTATATAGGCCTAATCTTGATGTGTACATCATCATACTTGCCATGAAATAGTTTATCTGAAACATTCATGATATTCACACCACCTATAGCACCCCTAAATTAGTTTACTTGAACCATTTTTGAACAATACGAAATAGCTCGGAAGTTCACTCTATACCTAAAACAGAAATGAAGTATTCTTGTTATCAAGATTCGTCCATGGATTGTAGCTTATTCTATTATTCTCTCCCTTAAAACTCTTGGGACATCAGGTGCCACGACAACCCTAAAGTGTTTACCTAGACGATCCTGCACAGTCTACAAACCCTCAGGTGTACGAATCGTAATTGGTGGGAGCGGCTCACAGGATGAAGCACAAGGATGGGAAATGAAATCACCTCTTTCGACCAAAATCGTGGTTGTTCCTCCTTGTTGATGACCTCATATAATTTACGAGTTTAAATTGTAGTTATCAATAGTATGTTATCAAGACTCAAGGTTTGCATAATTATACTAGGTTTGATAACCACAATATTTCATTTCTATTTCCAAGCTATTTCTACTGTTCAAATCTGGTGCAGTTAAACTACTTTAGGGGGTGGTTTAGGTGGAAATAGCCTCAAGTTCAGGCCTATACAATGAGCTGCAAGGAGTCCATGAGTACCATTGCAGCCTGTGTTTGCTTTGAGTTTTAACTATGGCCAACGATGATCTCTTTCATATCCATGTCAACTCTAAAAAACAAATGTCCAATTACATAGGTAATGAAAAGCTGCTGTCAGATTCACAGTATGCATACCGAGTCTCTCAATCCCTCTCAACGGAAGAATACAGGGATGTTCAAAGTGAACTCATTCTCCACAACTTCCTACACGAAATAGTTGTTTCATTTCCAATCCTCGTGCTTCATCATGTGAGCCACTCCCACAAATTACGATCCGAACACCTAGGGATTTGCAGGCTGTGCAGGATCGCCTGGGCAACAACTTCAGGGTTGTCGTCCCCCCTAATGTTCCGAGAGGATTAAGGGAGAGAATAATACAAAGCAGTATGCATCGCAGTGGATTCGAGCTCCATAGGCATTCCTCTATCAAGTATATTTTCTTTAATAATATTCATCTATTTTCTTGTTAACAGTCACAGTTGTCTGCTATATTTTATGTAATGAACGAGCTTTCTGATCAGTGCTAGCTCGTGGTTGTTCCTCCTTGTTGATGACCTCATATAATTTACGAGTTTAAATTATTGTAATCAATGAATGGAGCTACTGGAATGCTTTTACGTTGAGATTTCACGATTTTGCATGCGGCTCCCCATTACGTTGTTCTTGTCATCTTTCTTCAAGACTATATTCTGTATCCACACTGGCAAATGATTAATATATATTCCAGCCACTCCTCCTTTTTGCCCCCTCTTCCCCTCCCCACCTATCCTTCCAAAAGTCTTAATATGATGTTTATATTGTAGTTATGAATAGTATGTTATCAAGACTCAAGGTTTGCATAATTATACTAGGTTTGATAACCACAATATTTCATTTCTATTTCCAAGCTATTTCTACTGTTCAAATCTGGTGCAATTAAACTACTTTAGGGGGTGGTTTAGGTGGAAATAGCCTCAAGTTCATTCCTATACAATGAGCTGCAAGGAGTCCATGAGTACCATTGCAGCCTGTGTTTGCTTTGAGTTTTAACTATGGCCAACGATGATCTCTTTCATATCCATGTCAACTCTAAAAAACAAATGTCCAAATACATAGGTAATGAAAAGCTGCTGTCAGATTCACAGTATGCATACCGAGTCTCTCAATCCCTCTCAACGGAAGAATACAGGGATGTTCAAAGTGAACTCATTCTCCACAACTTGCTACACGAAAGAGCTGGTTTCATTTCCAATCCTCGTGCTTCATCCTGTGAGCCACTCCCACAAATTACGATCCGAACACCTAGGGATTTGCAGGCTGTGCAGGATCGCCTGGGCAACAACTTCAGGGTTGTCGTCCCCCCCAATGTTCCGAGAGGATTAAGGGAGAGAATAATACAAAGCAGTTGCATCGCGGGTGGATTCGAGCTCCATAGGCATTCCTCTATCAAGTATATTTTCTTTAATAATATTCATCTATTTTCTTGTTAACAGTCACAGTTGTCTGCTATATTTTATGTAATGAACGAGCTTTCTGATCAGTGCTAGCTCGTGGTTGTTCCTCCTTGTTGATGACCTCATATAATTTCACGAGTTTAAATTATTGTAATCAATGAATGGAGCTACTGGAATGCTTTTACGTTGAGATTTCACGATTTTGCATGCGGCTCCCCATTACGTTGTTCTTGTCATCTTTCTTCAAGACTATATTACTGTATCCACATCGGCAAATGATTAATATATATTCCAGCCACTCCTCCTTTTTTGCCCCTCTTCCCTCCCCCACCTATCCTTCCAAAAGTCTTAATATGATGTTTATATTGTAGTTATCAATAGTATGTTATCAAGACTCAAGGTTTGCATAATTATACTAGGTTTGATAACCACAATATTTCATTTCTATTTCAAGCTATTTCTCATTTGTTCAAATGCAGTGCGATTAAACTACTTTAGGGGGGGTGGTTTAGGTGGAAATAGCCTCAAGTTCGTGCCTATACAATGAGCTGCAAGGAGTCCATGAGTACCATTGCAGCACTGTGTTTGCTTTGAGTTTTAACTATGGCCAGCGATGATCTCTTTCATATCCATGTCAACTCTAAAAAAACAAATGTCCAATTACATAGGTAATGAAAAGGCAGCTGTCGGATTCACGAGTATGCATACCGAGTCTCTCAATCCCTCTCAGCGGAAGAATACTGGGGGATGTTCAAAGTGAACTCATTCTCCACAACTTCCTACACGAAAGAGCTGGTTTCATTTCCAATCCTCGTGCTTCATCCCGTGAGCCACTCCCACAAATTACGATCCAGAACACCTAGGGATTTGCGGTGCATGCGAGGGATCGCCTGAGCAACAACTTCGGGGTTGTCGTCCCCCCCCTAATGTTCAGAGAGGATTAAGGGAGAGAATAATACAAACAGACTGCATCGCGGTGGATTCAGCTCCATAGGCATTCCTCTATCAAGTATATTTTTCTTTAATAATATTCATCTATTTTCTTGTTAACAGTCACAGTTGTCTGCTATATTTTATGTAATGAACGAGCTTTCTGATCAGTGCTAGCTCGTGGTTGTTCCTCCTTGTTGATGACCTCATATAATTTACGAGTTTAAATTATTGTAATCAATGAATGGAGCTACGGAATGCTTTCGTTGAGATTTACGATTTTGCATGCAGCTCCCCATTCGTTGTTCTTGTCATCTTTCTTCAAGACTATATTCTGTATCCACACTGGCAAATGATTAATATATATTCCAGCCACTCCTCCTTTTTGCCCCCTCTTCCCCTCCCCACCTATCCTTCCAAAAGTCTTAATATGATGTTTATATTGTAGTTATGAATAGTATGTTATCAAGACTCAAGGTTTGCATAATTATACTAGGTTTGATAACCACAATATTTCATTTCTATTTCCAAGCTATTTCTACTGTTCAAATCTGGTGCAATTAAACTACTTTAGGGGGTGGTTTAGGTGGAAATAGCCTCAAGTTCATGCCTATACAATGAGCTGCAAGGAGTCCATGAGTACCATTGCAGCCTGTGTTTGCTTTGAGTTTTAACTATGGCCAACGATGATCTCTTTCATATCCATGTCAACTCTAAAAAACAAATGTCCAAATACATAGGTAATGAAAAGCTGCTGTCAGATTCACAGTATGCATACCGAGTCTCTCAATCCCTCTCAACGGAAGAATACAGGGATGTTCAAAGTGAACTCATTCTCCACAACTTGCTACACGAAAGAGCTGGTTTCATTTCCAATCCTCGTGCTTCATCCTGTGAGCCACTCCCACAAATTACGATCCGAACACCTAGGGATTTGCAGGCTGTGCAGGATCGCCTGGGCAACAACTTCAGGGTTGTCGTCCCCCCAATGTTCCGAGAGGATTAAGGGAGAGAATAATACAAACAGCTGCATGCCGTGGATTCAGCGCTCCATAGGCATTCCTCTATCAAGTATATTTTCTTTAATAATATTCATCTATTTTCTTGTTAACAGTCACAGTTGTCTGCTATATTTTATGTAATGAACGAGCTTTCTGATCAGTGCTAGCTCGTGGTTGTTCCTCCTTGTTGATGACCTCATATAATTTACGAGTTTAAATTATTGTAATCAATGAATGGAGCTACGGAATGCTTTCGTTGAGATTTACGATTTTGCATGCAGCTCCCCATTCGTTGTTCTTGTCATCTTTCTTCAAGACTATATTCTGTATCCACACTGGCAAATGATTAATATATATTCCAGCCACTCCTCCTTTTTGCCCCCTCTTCCCCTCCCCACCTATCCTTCCAAAAGTCTTAATATGATGTTTATATTGTAGTTATCAATAGTATGTTATCAAGACTCAAGGTTTGCATAATTATACTAGGTTTGATAACCACAATATTTCATTTCTATTTCCAAGCTATTTCTACTGTTCAAATCGCAGTGCGATTAAACTACTTTAGGGGGTGGTTTAGGTGGAAATAGCCTCAAGTTCAGGCCTATACAATGAGCTGCAAGGAGTCCATGAGTACCATTGCAGCCTGTGTTTGCTTTGAGTTTTAACTATGGCCAACGATGATCTCTTTCATATCCATGTCAACTCTAAAAAACAAATGTCCAATTACATAGGTAATGAAAAAGGCTGGCTGTCGATTCACGAGTATGCATACCGAAGTCTCTCAATCCCTCTCAGCGGAAGAATACGAGGGGATGTTCAAAGTGAACTCATTCTCCACAACTTGCTACACGAAAGAGCTGGTTTCATTTCCAATCCTCGTGCTTCATCCTGTGAGCCACTCCCACAAATTACGATCCGAACACCTAGGGATTTGCGGTACATGCGAGGATCGCACTGAGCAACAACTTCAGGGTTGTCGTCCCCCCTAATGTTCCGAGAGGATTAAGGGAGAGAATAATACAAATAGCTGAATGCCGTGGATTCAGCGCTCCATAGGCATTCCTCTATCAAGTATATTTTCTTTAATAATATTCATCTATTTTCTTGTTAACAGTCACAGTTGTCTGCTATATTTTATGTAATGAACGAGCTTTCTGATCAGTGCTAGCTCGTGGTTGTTCCTCCTTGTTGATGACCTCATATAATTTACGAGTTTAAATTATTGTAATCAATGAATGGAGCTACGGAATGCTTTCGTTGAGATTTACGATTTTGCATGCAGCTCCCCATTCGTTGTTCTTGTCATCTTTCTTCAAGACTATATTCTGTATCCACACTGGCAAATGATTAATATATATTCCAGCCACTCCTCCTTTTTGCCCCCTCTTCCCTCCCCACCTATCCTTCCAAAAGTCTTAATATGATGTTTATATTGTAGTTATGAATAGTATGTTATCAAGACTCAAGGTTTGCATAATTATACTAGGTTTGATAACCACAATATTTCATTTCTATTTCCAAGCTATTTCTACTCGTTCAAATCAGGGTGCAATTAAACTACTTTAGGGGGTGGTTTAGGTGGAAATAGCCTCAAGTTCATGCCTATACAATGAGCTGCAAGGAGTCCATAAGTACCATTGCAGCCTGTGTTTGCTTTGAGTTTTAACTATGGCCAACGATGATCTCTTTCATATCCATGTCAACTCTAAAAAACAAATGTCCAAATACATAGGTAATGAAAAGCTGCTGTCAGATTCACAGTATGCATACCGAGTCTCTCAATCCCTCTCAACGGAAGAATACAGGGATGTTCAAAGTGAACTCATTCTCCACAACTTGCTACACGAAAGAGCTGGTTTCATTTCCAATCCTCGTGCTTCATCCTGTGAGCCACTCCCACAAATTACGATCCGAACACCTAGGGATTTGCAGGCTGTGCAGGATCGCCTGGGCAACAACTTCAGGGTTGTCGTCCCCCCAATGTTCCGAGAGGATTAAGGGAGAGAATAATACAAACAGCTGCATGCCGTGGATTCAGCGCTCCATAGGCATTCCTCTATCAAGTATATTTTCTTTAATAATATTCATCTATTTTCTTGTTAATGATCTACGGTTATGCGCTATATTTTTATGTAATGAGCGAGCTTTACGTCGGTGCTAGCTCGTGGTTGTTCCTCCTTGTTGATGACCTCATATAATTTTACGAGTTTAAATTATTGTAATCAATGAATG
Organism: Salix viminalis; assembly: GCA_029228465.1. NCBI lineage: Eukaryota > Viridiplantae > Streptophyta > Magnoliopsida > Malpighiales > Salicaceae > Salix > Salix viminalis. The sequence continues at coordinate 9,887 of JAPFFL010000113.1, forward strand.
GAGCTACTGGAATGCTTTTACGTTGAGATTTCACGATTTTGCATGCGGCTCCCCATTACGTTGTTCTTGTCATCTTTCTTCAAGACTATATTACGTATCCACAGCGGCAAATGATTAATATATATTCCAGCCACTCCTCCTTTTGCCCCCTCTTCCCTCCCCCCACCTATCCTTCCAAAAGTCTTAATATGATGTTTATATTGTAGTTATCAATAGTATGTTATCAAGACTCAAGGTTTGCATAATTATACTAGGTTTGATAACCACAATATTTCATTTCTATTTCAAGCTATTTCTCACTGTTCAAATCACGAGTGCGGTTAAACTACTTTAGGGGGTGGTTTAGGTGGAAATAGCCTCAAGTTCGGGCCTATACAATGGGAGCTGCAAGGAGTCCATGAGTACCATTGCAGCCTGTGGTTTGCTTTGAGTTTTAACTATGGCCAACGATGATCTCTTTCATATCCATGTCAACTCTAAAAAACAAATGTCCAATTACATAGGTAATGAAAAGGCTGCTGTCGATTCACGATATGCATACCGAAGTCTCTCAATCCCTCTCAACGGAAGAATACAGGGGATGTTCAAAGTGAACTCATTCTCCACAACTTGCTACGAAAGAGCTGGTTTCATTTCCAATCCTCGTGCTTCATCCCGTGAGCCACTCCCACAAATTACGATCCGAACACCTAGGGATTTGCGGTACGTGCGGGATCGCACTGGGCAACTAACTTCGGGGTTGTCGTCCCCCTAATGTTCGAGAGGATTAAGGGAGAGAATAATACAAATAAACTGAATGCACGTGGATTCGGCTCCATAAAGCATTCCCTCTATCAAGTATATTTTCTTTAATAATATTCATCTATTTTCTTGTTACTGATCCACGGTTATGCGCTATATTTTATGTAATGAGCGAGCTTTACGATCGGTGCTAGCTCGTGGTTGTTCCTCCTTGTTGATGACCTCATATAATTTCTACGAGTTTAAATTATTGTAATCAATGAATGGAGTTACTGGAATGCTTTTACGTTGAGATTTCACGATTTTGCATGCGGCTCCCCATTCGTTTTTCTTGTCATCTTTCTTC
>JAPFFL010000114.1:0-10944 GCA_029228465.1 Salix viminalis
GGGGAAAGTGAATTCCTGGAAAGTGAATTCCTGGAAAGTGAATTCCGATGTTTGGTAGTGTTATGGAAAACACTTTCCAGTGTTTGTTTGTGTTATGGAAAATGAACTGGAAAACACTTTCCAGTGTTTGTTTGTGTTATGGAAAATGAACTGGAAAATAATTTATTAATAAATTATTAATTTTTTAAATTTTATCCCATGTATATTAAATATTTAATATAAAATATTTAATCACTTTAAATTAAAAAATGAAATCAAATCAGTATAATGATGAATTTTTTTATTATATCCTATATTCATACATAGCTTATTTTATAAAATATTACAATATATGTCATATGTTATTATAGAGAAATAAACTTGTTAAATATTTTGTAAGTAAAAATTATTCAATTTGAAAAGCTTAAAATAATTTGTGTTTTCATATTAAGAAAGCGAAATTAGTTTATGTTGTGAGTTATATGTTTGGGTTTTTGTTTTTGGTTTGAAGTATTTTTGAAAAGATAAATAGATACAACAATATTTTGATGAGTATTTTAGATAAAAAAAAATTGGGTAAAGGCAATTATCCCTTTAATATCTATAAAATAAACATCAAGAAATAAATATTTATACCTAACATCAAGAAATAAATAGTCTTGCATAAATATAAAGTTTCGATGTCATTGACATACATATTAGTTCAAATTACAAACTTAAATATAGAATTCTCGAGATTAAACAAGTAAACATACTTGGCTGATAAAAAACATAGTCTGAAACCAAACTTTGAACATTTTCAAACCATCTTAGGAAGCAGGCCTGTTGTAGTGTGTGGTGACAAAGTTTTGAACCCAAAATTTCCTCAAATCTGCCCTTTTTACCAGAAATGCTTTTGCTAGCATTTCATTTTGGACCAAATAATCAAATGCACACACAAGAGTTATCTCATCAAAGCCTTCAACTTCCATCACTGCCTCATACAACGCACTAACATCAAGTTGATTTTTGCTGATACTTTGAATTGCACATACTACATCTCCAATCTGTTTAGAAAACTTGTCAACATCATCATTTTCATGCATGCGGCTTCTCTTTCTATGTTGTCTCTTTTGTGTAGCAGAGGAAGATGTCCCTTTTCCCTTTGAAGTTTCTTCATATTCAACTTCATTTTCTATGGAAATTGAATGAACTTCAGTGTTCTCTTCCAAGTTGACATCAGCAAATGATTTGGCAAAATTTCTGGTTGCCATGTCTTTTCCAACAACAATTGTCATTACGTCATAGAAATCAAGTTATTTGTTCAGATACTTGTCATGATTGGGATGTGCCAGTTCATAACGTATAGAATATGCAATTTTTTTAGTTCATTGTATAACATTGTAGAAACAAAAGTAAATATAAAAATTACAAAGAGTATAATATTTATCATACCTTCACTTCTTCATCATACACATCTTTCGAAACTGTAATCATCTTCAAACAATCATCCCAGCCAAAACCACTTTTACCTTTAAGGCCCCGTTTGTTTGCTGTAAAGTGGTTTCCTGGAAAGTAATTCCTGTAAAGTGAATTCCTGGAAAGTGGTTTCCTGAAAAGTGAATTCCTGGAAGGTGGTTTCCTGGAAAGTGAATTCTGAAGGTGGTTTCCTGGAAAGTGAATTCTGAAAAGTGAATTCGATGTTTGGCGGTGTTATGGAAAATGAGCTGGAAAACACTTTTCCGGTGTTTGTTTGTGTTATGGAAAAGGAATTGGAAAATAATTTATTAATAAATTAATTTTTTTTTCAAGATTATCTAATATATATAAAATATTTAATATAAAATATTTAATCACTTAAAATAAAAAAAAATGAAATCTAAAAAAGTATAATGATGAATTTTTTTTATTATATCCTATATTCATACATAGCTTATTTTATAAAATATAACAATATATGTCATATCATATTATAGAGAAATAAGCTTGTGAAATATTTTTTTAAGTAAAACTTATTATTAATATATATTTTTTTCCAATTTTAAAAGCTTAAAATAAGTTTTTTTTAATTTTAAATCAAAATCTCAATGCAAAATTTTAATTTAGGGTGATTAAAAAAAAATAGAATTTTTAAGATTTAAATTATTAGTTTTTGTGTTTTTTAATTGTTAATATCAGAATTATTATTTTTTTTTATAAAAAATAATACTTTAACATGTTTCTATTTTTTTTTAAAAAAAAACAATAACTAGCTAGCTTCATGAGGAAAGTGTATTACGGTCCTTAAAACCGTAATACACTTTTCAGATTTTCAAGCATAGGTTTTCCTTGGCTGGAAACAACTTTCTGGAAAGTTGTTTCGGTGTTTAGTAAACAATCAGTAATACACTTTCCTGTGTTTGTTTCGTTTGGAAACTACTTTCGAGGAAAGTTGTTTCCAACAAACAAACACTGGAAAGCAAGAAAAGTGAATTCGGGAATTCACTTTCCTTGAGAAATAAACAAAGAGCCTAAGAGTGGTTATTATTCCCCATTCTTTTTTTCCACGAGTCTTGAGATGATTTTCCACATGTTTAGGCTCGCATTGCACATTGAATATTGCATTTATTTCTGTAGCCACCTTAACAAAAGATTCTGCTTTAAAGGTGGAAGAAGGTTTGTTTCCTTTAAGTGCCTCATCAGCTAATAACTCAAGCAGCATGTTAGACATGGGCTTAGTCCATTTGAAATGTTTGCCCTTGCCTTTGCATTTTTCATCCTGTGTTAAACTCATTTCTACAAAAAAGAAATTACAAAATTTATACAAAATCATACAATATTTCGATTTAATACATTTCATATAAACAATTAAGCAAGACATAAGAAAAACAAAAACGTATAATTAACACTCAATTACAAGTTTCTTTGAGTGTTATAATCATTCCACATGGTTGAGGCAATCATTTCTCTCTTTGATATCCACTCCCTATTCTCTTCCCTTTCCTCCCGTTGACTTAAGTACATTGTTCGTCTACTTGGTTCACTATCCGGACATATTTCTTCCATAAGAAAGTCATAAGGATCAACCCCCATTATGTGATTATGAATAATACAACATGCAAGCACAACTTCTACTTGTGTTTCATAAGACCAAAAAGATTTTTCATCAATTGCTCTAAAACGACTCTTCAAAATACCAAACCCTCGCTCAATCACGGTTCTCAATGAAGAGTGTCGAAGATTAAATAGCTCCTTTTCATTTTTACGGTGCGCGGTGCGTAAACTCATTCAAGTGATATCGAACTCCACGAAAAGGAGAAATGACTCCTTTTAGAATACCGTAACCGAGCATCACCAAGATAATATTTCCCTATAATTTAAAAAACAAAACCTATTACTATCTTTATATAGTAAGACATTTTGATATGTTTATGCATATAATGCGTACTTTATTATATACCTTCTAGAATTTTTAAAACCATTAGATCTTGATAATGCATCGGCTAAAACCCGTGAATCATGGGCACTTCCTTCCCGACCCAGCTAAAACATATAAAACTTCAAATCAAAAGTTATAGCTGCTAAAACATTTTGTGTTGTTCCTTCTTTTTAGATCCTCGAAACTTTCCTTGAATCTCAACGAGGGAACATTTGCGGGAACATGGGTACCATCAATTGCTCCCACACAATCCTATATAAACATGACAACATAAATTATAAACTTTTTCTTCTTAATGTAATTAATCAATTCATTAAAATATTGGTAATGTGTTCATACCTTAAAATAAGGATAGAATCTTGTATTATTCATTATCTCTGCTGGAACTGTATCCTCTGGGTCTTTAATAAGGTGTTTGTACAACTTTAGAATTGCTTTTAAGACAATTCTAAAGTAGCGATGGATAGTTTCAACGGACCTATAATATCTACCACTAACAACCCTAAATCTTTGGTTATGGCCTACAATTTGTAAGAAAACAATTACTTGCTCCCTAATGGACACATTTTGAGTTGCTCGTAATAGGTTACGACTTGTGAGAAGATCACACAATCTATATAATACAATAGGTTTCATACTGAATTTGTTCAACGCAATGTCGATCACCTCGATTCAAAATCGTTTGTCAATATAGAATTCACGTTGAGCAATTGCATTTATACGTGGTTCTCTTGGTATATAAATTCTATTTATTTCTTCTTCTATTATAACATTCCATTGCAGCTATCACGAAAGCAATATTTGCTCCCATGCATACTCGCATTAATTATTTTATTATCCATAACATGAAAGTGTAGTTTTTCGATAACAACACCTAAACATATAGAGAAATCAATATTATAAGAAAAGCATATCAAATATTTACACAATCAATACAATGAATTATGTTCAAAGAAGCTGACAACATACAATTCATAAGTTCACAATGATCAATAATCATGCTTTTAAATGACGGCTTTTGATGAAAGTGACGGCTTTTGAAATCATGCTTTGCCTTAAAATTGGACCAAATATCCATTAGAGTAGGCTTTGTGACTAATGTATTAGCTAATAAGTTGCCTACATAAATCTCTTTAGGCTTCTCTTATGGTATTCACAACTCTTTCAATAGTCTTCGAAGTCATATGGAATGACAAACACATGATGTATTACCTATGTTTTGCACTTCACAAGCAAATAATGTAACTATATAATTATCATATCACTCTGCTGCCTACTCTCGATAATTACAAAGAATAAGCATCAAGAATTCAAATCCCACCTGCCTAGTTGCTAATCACAAGAGGTTTAATTCCTACTGTTCAACATAACACTTCTAGAATATTGAACACTAAAGATCTAAATGGTACTTCTATGGGCAATTTCTTTTGTTTGTAAATGGTACCTAATTGATCTCAAACATCTGATGCAAATTTATTTAAAGTTCTTTTCGAAGTAACATACCATTAATAAATCACCCGAATCCACAAGCAGGATCAAAAGATCATACAAACAATGATACTTTTAACATACCAAGGAATTTGCTTCAATGATTTGGCTACATTCCAACCTAAACATAGAATTTAATTGGCAACTTCGGGCTTTGGCTACATTCCAGACCCTTAAAGCGACTCATCGTAATTGGCATCCCAGCACATGTATCTGTCTATCTAAGGCTCAAAATTATATCACAATTGCTTTAATTTCAGGTTTTTAAACTTTGCTACTGGTTGTGCCATGTTCTCCCACCCGTGTATTTTGTCACAGCCAAATCTTGGAGAAACGAATTATTCAGGCAACATACTAGCAGTGATAGAAATATTGTGTATTCTTGCAAATAAAAGAATAAAAATCAACACTTTGTAAACAACATCAACCACAAAATCACCGCAGGCATAGAATAAAATAAAATAATTACCATCCCATTTTTCTCCCAAACCAAATGCAGGCATAAAGCTCATAAACTCATTTTAATTAATTACAATTAATAAAGCTCAAATTACTTAGCTTTTCCGAGAGGGAAGACGAGACCTTTGCTGGGTGAAAGGGACTGAGGGAGGCGAGAGACGAGAGGACACAGAGGCACAGAGGCGAGAGACAAGCTGGGTTTCAGGGACAAAGGTGAGAGATGAGATGGGTTTGTGGGCTGAGGGAGGCTCAGAGTTCTGAGCTGAGACTAAAGCAGAGGGACGAGGCGAAAGCGAGATGGGTTCGGGGGATAGAAGCAGAGATGAGATGGGTTTGAGGGGGACCCGAGAGAGGCGAGAGACGACATAGAGGGACAGAGGAGGCAGGACGAGGAGGCGAGGGGACGCACTGGGTTTCAGTGAGAGGTTACAGGCGAGAGGTTAGGCGAGAGAGGGAAAGAGACGAGAGACGGTTCTGGTTGTGAAGAGAAATGAGGGAAAGAAGGAGAAGGGAAAGGGAAGGGAAAGTGTTTTCCTTTACTTATGTAAAGAAAACACTTTCCTCAGTTTTAATGCTTTTATTATGTTGACCGGAAAGGTGGGGAAAAGAGTTTCCTTTGACTAACTTTCCAAAGTGTTGCCAAACACTGGAAAGTGAGGAAACTGAATTCCTGGAATTCAGTTTCCTTGAAACAAACAAGGCCTAAATCACCATGACTTATATTTTATCCATTGTATTAATTGGGGCATTATTTTTATTAATTAACAAAAACTGAATGGAGGGGGTGGTTGCACAATTTTACTTCTATTTTTTATTCTTTTTTTAAAAAATATATAAGGTTGCTTAAAATGTATTAAATTAATATTTTTAGTGGTGTTTGATGATTTTAATATGTTGATATTATAATTTTTACAGATTTTTAAAAAATATTTTAATATATTTTCACGTTATTTGAAAAACACTTTTCGCTACATTTTCAAACACTCTTGACCTCATCACAAAACACCATATTAGAGTAATGCTTCAATTTTTTATTTTAGTTTTTTTTTAATTTCAATTTTAATTCTATTCTTTCACACTCTAAAAACTTATTCTGATTTCATGACTCAGGTTGTGAGTTTGATGGATCAATCCAAAAGTTGATTTTTTTTTTTAATTTTTAATTCAATATTGGCTTACTTTAAAATTAAATTTTATATTTTGTTTCAATTTATTTTTATGGATTTATCACGGTCTCATGAGCTAGTTTACAACTTGGCGGGAGAGTTTCTTTGTGTCATTTTTTTTAAATGAGTTTCTTTTTTTCAATTTTATCTTATAGGTTAATTGAAAATTAAACTTTATAATTTATTTTGATTTTCTATATATAGAGTTATTTCAGTCACATAACTCAATTTATGGATTTCATTGGTTAACCAAAGTCGATTTAGGTTTTTTTTTTCTTTTATAATTTTATTTCAATTTTATTATTTAAAATTAAGTTGATTGGGAATTCAATTTTATAATTTATTTTCTATAAGGTTATCACAATTTTATTATCTTGATTGTGGATTCACTAGGTTGGCTCAAATTAATTCAATATTTTTTTGCAATGTCATCTTGAAATTCTTTTCAGTTAACTTTTAATTTTACTGGTTATACAGTTCCTTTTAGGACCCATCAACTTAATCGGGTTACATCGAGTCAATCTTTCTACAATTTAATTTTTTTCTACTAAAAAATACAAAATACTTTTTATGTTTTTTAAAAAATTGATCTGATCCTTGTCATAAAATGAGCCAATAATTTAATTTGAAGTTACCCCCGCATCTATGAAAAAAAGTTTCTTTCTTTCAATTTTTTATTCACACTACATGACAGTCCCACAATATCAATTTTAAATTAAAATTAATTGACATTAAAATTAAATTATTGAATCAAAATTATTGGTGATAGGATATTTTTCCATATTTTTAATTACTGCAAAATTACTATTTTTCTCTTAAAAGGAAAATATTTGAAACTTACATCTGAGAGCTTTTATGTCATTTTATTTTTTTAAGAACAGTAACATAATGTAATTAACCTTAAAAAAAAATTAAAGATTGCATGGAAAGGCTTTTTTTTTATCGTTTCACTCTAGGTTTTTTTTTTTTGTTTTGTTATTATCAAGTGATTGAGGATTGATGTGTGCATTGCACACTACAGTGTATATGAGGTGCCTATAATTTTGTAATAGTGTGTGTGACGCCTTCTAATAACTAAAAACATAATTTTATCATCAAGTTGGAATCATCATGATATATTATTCCTAGTGCAGCGACACATGGTAGCAATGGTACGACATATAGTCATTGGTGTGGTTCTCTCTCTCTCTCTTTCTCTTCTCTCTTCAAAATTTCATGTTGTTCTCTAGGTTATTGATATTCCAATTTTGTTTTTTTATTTTTATTTTGTAACAGTTTTATTTTTCTTAATTTCATCCTTCAATCTCAATTTGTGGTATATTATTTTTTGTAATTTGGTCCTTATTTTTTTATTTATAATTATTGTTTGCTATCTTGTACAATTTTTATTTGACTAGTATAAAATTTTATTTCTACAAATGCCTTAATAGAGACAAGTTCACTATGATTGGGAATCCAATTTTATAAATTTATTTTTTTATAAGGTTATCACAATCTTACGATCTTGATTGTGGATTTAGTAGGTTGACCTAAATTAATTCAATATATTATTTTCTCAATATTGTTTTTGCAATGTCATCTTGAAATTCCTTTGAGTGAACTTTTAATTTTACTAGTTATATAGGTCCTTTTTGGACCCATCAACTTAATCGGGTTACATGGAGTCAATCTTTATACGGTTTAATTTTTTTCTACTAAAAAATTACAAAATACTTTTTATGTTTTTTAAAAAATTGATATGACCCTTGTCATAAAATGAGCCAATAATTTAATTTGAAGCTACACTGTAACAACCCGTAATTTTTTTTTTATAGTGTCAATACTCAACGATCCATATCCATTCACTTCGGTAAATATCATCCATACGATAACGTTCCATTAAAGAAAATAAAGTTCACATAAGCATACAATACTACAGTTTTCACAACTAAAGATTTAGATTAGAAATATACATACATGGATATAAGTTTACATTCTCAACCTACTAGTGGTATTTACAAATATTCACAAAAGGGGTCTGTTAACAAATTAAGCATTCAATACATTGCTTCAACCCAAACACATCTTAAATTAGAATGCAATCTACATGGTTCTTTGCAAAAGTAGGTTCCCTTGTATTAGGTTCCCTAGCCCTCTCGTGGTTGTGACGTCCCTATAGCAGTACAAACATTTAATGAAAGGCAATTACTTAATGATAGTATTAAAATAATTTTGACCAAATGACCTATCGGTTAAAAGATACATCGGCAAGTTGAAATTTCTGTATATACATAAAGCAATTCGATTGTAGAAATATAGGAACTCCATTTCTCTTTTTCGAGCAACAATATTATTACTCCGAATATTCATATAAGGCACTCATATCTGAGGTCTACTATTCTTCCTCCCCATGGTCCTTCTTTCTGGACGTCGTTAGATGAAACTAACATTCTTTTGTTCCGGCCATCCTTTCGGATGCCATTAGCCAGAGCTAATCAATCATTTATTCCGGCCATCCTTTCGGATGCCATTAGCCGGAGCTAACTAATCGTTTATCCTGGCCATCCTTTCGGATGCCGTTAGCCGAAGCTAATCAATCGTTTGTCCTGGTCATCCTTTCGGATGCCATTAGCCGAAGCTAATCAATCATTTTTTTTCATATTTAAGCATTCAACAATCTAATATATATCCCATTGTATTCGTATAATATTCAATTTAAAATACCTATTACATGTCATATAAAAGGAGAGTTGTAAATCACCTACCTGCTCTACTTCTAGGCTGTTCTTGTCTGGACGATGGTTCAATCCCGACTGCACCGCCTGCGACATCAATGTTCAAAAATCAGTATATTTCTATTTTTAATTTCATATTCGTCATCATACTTATTTCAACAATTTTAGCCGAAACATGCATAAAATTCTCAGCAAGATTACACATCTATTTTCATCACAAACCCACAAATTATCCAACGGAACACAACAATTTTTTCAACACAAACACACATGAAATTTCAGCGAAATTACCCATCAATTTTCATCACAAATCCATCAACAAAATCCCAACAGAAAACACACATTGAACCCATAAATTTCAGCACATAATCCTTCAATAAAATCCCAACAAAATCACACATTGTAACCATAAATTTCAGCATATAATCCACCAACAAAATTCCAACAAAATCACATATTGTACCCATAAATTTCAGCACATAATCTTTCAATAAAATCCCAACAAAATCACACATTGTAACCATAAATTTCAGCACATAATCCACCAACAAAATTCCAACAAAATCACACATTGTACCCATAAATTTCAGCACATAATCCATCAACAACATTCCAACAAAATACACATTTAACCCATAAATTTCAGCACATAATCTTTCAATAAAATCCCAACAAAATCACACATTGTACCCATAAATTTCAGCACATAATCCATCAACAACATTCCAAAAAAATACACATTTAACCCATAAATTTCAGCACATAATCTTTCAATAAAATCCCAACAAAATCACACATTGTAACCATAAATTTCAGCACATAATCCACCAACAAAATTCCAACAAAATCACACATTGTACCCATAAATTTCAGCACATAATCCATCAACAACATTCCAACAAAATACACATTTAACCCATAAATTTCAGCACATAATCTTTCAATAAAATCCCAACAAAATCACACATTGAATGCCGGCTAGCCCCTTACAAAATCAGCCCCCTCACATGATTTGTAAATTTCGTTTTTCATATATTTTCTTTGCTAGTTGTTCCCAAAATTAGCTTCATTTCATTTCTAATTCTTTGTTCTCTTAATTCATTTCGGTTTACTTTACATCTAGCTTGAGTATTAGGTTAATTTCCCTAGGGTTCTCTTCTTCATTTTGTTTCATAACTTAAGAGGAAAAAGGAAGAGAGTTTCATGACTCTTACCTCTCGTATCTCACAATTGTTTTTTGAAAGATTTGAAACTCTTCTTCCTTTTCTCTTGTTGTTTTACTTCCTACTTCTTCCCTTTCTTCTTCCTCTCGGCAAAGGTCCACTTTTCTCTCTAAGTCTCAACTTCTCACACACATTCACCAAGCCCTCTCCCTTAATTTAGCCTAAGGTTCGACTGTGAAGAGTGGAGATGGAGATGGTTCGGCTGGGAAGATGGGAGATGGAGATGGTTCGGTTGGGAAGAGAAGAGATGGTGATGGTTCGGTTGGGAAGAGAAGAGATGGTTCGGTTGGGAAAAAAAGAGAGAGGAGAGGGTTCGGCTGGGAAAAGAGAGGAGAGGGTTTGGCTGGGAAAAGAGAGGAGATGGAGATGACGGGAAAGAAAGAAAAATCCCCCACTCCCTCTCTCCTCCTTGTATTTATATTCATGAACTGGTTTTGCTCTTTTTTTTTTCTTTTTTTTTTATAAAAACAGAATTTTGTCTTCATTTCCTATATATACATATATGTTTTTTTTTCTTG
>JAPFFL010000115.1:0-10906 GCA_029228465.1 Salix viminalis
AAATAATTGACAGGCCTGGATTATGGACAGTTTGGACAGGCCTTTCTTTATTTCCTTTTCTTTCTTTTAATGAAAGAGTGTGAGATTGCTTTTTCTTGCAATGATTGCTTGATTTTCCCCTTTCAAGCTGTCTTATAGTTGCAATGGAAGTATTTCAGTCTTTTTCATCAAATTATATATATTTTATTATTAAAATGGATTTTAAGGTCAGTTTGTGTATACTTGACTAATTTTACGAGTTTTAAAATTAATGATCATGTAAGTCTCTAATAACTATTATATTAATAACCATAAGACTGAAGTACCATAAAAAATAAATCCCTGAATCCAAGTTATAATACACTTAGCAACCTACTGATAGTTTCAAATGGTTTCAAATTATATATTTTGATTGGTCTGTCGACACTAGACATAAGCCCGTTTGGCACTGTAGCCAAACTGTTGTTTTGCTGAAATTCAAAAAAAAATTCATTTTAAATGAATATGTTTTGGTGTATTTAGATCATTTTGATGTGCTGATATCAAAAATGATTTTTTCAAAATAAAAAAAAAATCATTTTAATATATTTCGACATAAAAAACACTTTGAAAAACTAGCACAACCGTTCTCCCAAACAGCCTCACCGAATGGGACAGCAATTTAGAGGGCCTTACAGGTTTTTCACACGCAGAAACACTTGTCGTCCAACAATTGGCTTACAACTCGTGAGCTAATCCAACAAATTTGCAATCCAAGCCTTGGAGAGGGTCTGATAAGTATGGTTTTACATGGCTGCACTGAAGCTCTTTGACGAGGAAATTGGTTCCAAAAATTCTGTGGTGTTTTTTAGGCCGTGTCTCTCTCAAAATGGAAAGAGTTATAAGGGCCTGGCAAAAGGAAGCCCAAGATCGTGCCAACTTCCAAACCACCCTTCAAGCCTAATTTTGAACTTCTTGCGCGTAGCAGAATGGGCTTCGAGAGGCCCAAAAAACCAGGGGTGTTTAAAAAAAAATCATAGCTTCGTAAAATCAAAAATGAATATTATAAATAATAAGAAATAAAAAAAGTTAAAAATTGGATATTGTAGGTTTGAATTTTTAAGACTCGGTAAACTTGATTATTATTTATATTTAATGATTTATGAATTTAATATTTACTTTTTAAAAAAAATAGCTCTAAAAATCTTGTTAATAAGTCTTTTATTAGATTTTTTAATGTAGCAGAAAAAGAGCCTGTCATGGTATTTTCAATCTATGTTATAGGTTTGTTTTTAAATACAGATACTTGAAAATTAGCAATATAAATCAATTTATAAGTATTATAAAAAAAATTTAGTAATATTCAACCCCTTTAAATAAATAAATAAATAAATAAAATCTAATTTATAATTTATAAAATATTAAAAATTCATCACCCAGTCATCAAAGAAGTGATTAATTTGGTGATTCCGGGTGTATGGCTGATTTGCTTAGCACCCGTTTGGCGCACCAGTGCGTCTGGCGTTTGCCAAACGGGATGGTGTTTTGGTGTTTGGTAAAAACTAAACACCACTTTTTGTAGTGGGACCCACCGAAATTAACACCCAAACAGAGTTTTTTGAAAAGCACCTTGGAGGTGCTTTTCAAACGCCGACTTGAACGGCGTCCCAGGAACCTTAGCCAAAAGTAACCGTTGAAAACCAAAATCCCTACCTTATCCTCTCGTCTGCAACCTCCCATCTCAATTTTTGTTCTCCTCTGCAACTTCTACAACAACCCACATCTCTACAAGAAATCTTTTGACGCGAATCAAGAATTTAATGAGCAAAATGCAGCCAGAAATCAAGATTAGTGCAAAGTCAGTAACTTCGCAAACTCTTTTAGGTTTAATGAGCAAATATTGAGAAAAAAACAAGCTAAAAATTTCGAAATGCAAACCACGGATCTCATATCTAAGAACCAAACAGGCCCGAATTGGAGCAGAGTCTTTAGAGGAGGAAGAAGGAGAAAGCTTACAGAGATGGAAAACTAGAGAGTGGAGTTAACAGTGGCGTGAGCTTCAGATCTGAATCTTTGGAAGAGGAGGAGGAGAGGGTTTTAGAGAGAGAGCTGGGCGTAGGAGAAGGAGGAGGAGAGCTGTGTGGTTGTGTTTTGTATTTTAATGGAGAAAGAAAATTTGGAAAGCAGATTTAATATTATTATTTTTAATAATAATAAAGGCATATAAATGAGGATTTAATTAGTTGATTAATAAAAATAAAATAGCCAGACAGGTGGTCCATATATATATATATATATATATATATATATATATGTGTGTGTATGTATTTCCATGCCCTTTTAAGTAAATAATAATAATAATAATAATAATAATAATAATAATAATTTATCTGTGCGTAAAATGGGATTGAATAGTTTGATAAATATCTTCAATTATCAAATTTATCCCATCAAAAAGTTGAATTTTTTTTTAAATATTTTTTTATTTTAAATTAATTTTTTGATATTTTTAAATTATTTTGATACACTAATATCGTAAATAATTTTTAAAATTTACTTGAATTATTAATTATATTATATTATAATTATTAAATTTACAATATTTAAAAAAATTATATATCCATGCCCTTTTAAGTAATTTCACAAGTTAAAAGCAGTTTGTAAAGTTTGGAAACCAAACACCAAAACTCATTTTTTCTTCAACCTTCAACTCAACCACGGTTTTAACCAAACACTTTCCATTTTTTAAAAACTCCATTTCAAAAACTCCATTTTTAAAACTCTATTTTTTTCAACCACAACCATAGCCATTTACTGCTCTCCCAAACAGAGGCCCTTAGGCAGTTTGGGTTGGTCAAAGAAGTGATGGAAACGATAAAGGATATTCTCGAGGGTGGTGATATGTCCGTAGTAGAGTACTTGGTTTGCTTGAGCGATTACTGGGATACATGGGGATGTTGAGATTGCAGAGAAAGCAGCCACGCACTAGAGCCTGTTGCGGTTATTTTTTTTAAAAAAATTTATTTAAAAATATATTAAAATAATATTTTTTTTATTCTTTATGAATTATTTTTTATATCAGTACATCAAAATAATTTAAAAACACAAAAACTATTTTATTTAAAATAAAATAAAATCAAATTTTGAATACACAGTGGTACAACCACAGAAACAAACAGGCTCCAAGTTGTAACAGGATGGTCAAGAAGAGTGCTGGACTGTGTAAGAGCATGCATAAGGTGTTAGGATTATGTTTGAAATTTGTTTTTAAGAAAACATGATTAATAAGCATGTTTCATAACACAATCCGTTTATGTTTTATGAAATTCAAAACTTTTGTTCTCATTTTTTTTTTTAAAAAAAAGATTTTCTTGTAGTTTACTTAATGAAAAGTTATAAAGTTTAAAATAAAGTTTTGTTTATCACTCCGTTTCAATTTTTTTTTTGAAAAAAACATATTTTTATTATTTATTTGAAATTATTATTTTTTGATTTTTTTAGATTATTTTTCATGTGCTGGTGTCAAAAAATAATTTTTAAAAAATATAAAAAAAAGTTATTTTAATGTATTTATGAACGAAAAATACTTTCAAAATTAATCTCAATCACACTCTCAAATAAACGCTAAATATATATTTTGAAGTGTGGTTAAAGTTGTTTTTAAAAATATTTTTCATACATAAATTAATTAAAATAATATTTTTTATTTTTAAAATTTATTTTTGATATCTACAAATGAAATTAATATAAAAGCATAAAAAAATAAAGTAGAAATAAAAATAAAAATAAAAATCTTTTTTTTTTCTTCAAAATCACGTCTGTTCGGCTCTCTGAGAGAGAGAGAGATCAGGATGTTGGGGATTCAAGATTTTCCGAACCTCCTGCTTGAACGGTCATTCTAGAGCTTGCTAACCCTTGTCAAATGCCAGGTGGTTCGTTAATGTAGGAGTTGTAGATAAATAATAAGTGGTTAGCAGTTAGCAGTTAGTTAAGCTAACTGATTTGTTGGTTAGGTGGTTAAGCTTGCTTAACACACTTAATGTGTGTGACTAGTCGTCTGTGACTAGTGGCTATAAAAGCCAGCCCGTTTTCTGTAATAGTTAGGGACTTCAATTGATTTTTCATTTTCAACTTTACTTTACAAGTGGTATCAGAGCCGCAGCTTTGAGAACACGGAGAGAACAAAATTGAGAGAGATGACCAGTGAAGGAGGCTTCGTGCAACCAGCCATTCCTCGTTTTGATGGTCACTACGACCATTGGAGCTTGTTAATGGAGAATTTCCTGCGCTCGAAGGAGTTCTGGGGACTGGTAGAGTTTGGATATGTTGAGCCAACAAATGGAACGGTGTTCACTGATGCACAACAGAAGAAGTTGGACGAATTGAAATTGAAAGATCTCAAGGTAAAGAATTACCTTTTCCAAGCCATTGATCGGACTATACTCGGCACAATTTTGAAGAAAAATACAGCGAAGGAGATTTGGGATGCTATGAAGAAGAGATATGAAGGAAATGCGAGGGTCAAGAAATCGCACCTACAAGCCTTACGCAGAGATTTTGAAACACTAGAGATGAAATTAGGAGAAAAAGTGACTGATTATTGTTCAAGAGTTATGACAGTGGCGAACGAAATGAGAGTGTATGGAGAAGAGATGGAAGATGTGAAGATTGTAGAGAAAATATTACGTACTCTCACAGACAAATACAACTACATTGTATGTTGTATTGAAGAATCAAAGGATACTGAAACATTGTCTGTGGATGAACTGCAAAGCATCTTGATTGTGCACGAACAGAAATTTAGGAAAACTGGTGGTGAAGAACAGTTGTTGAAAGTCACAGTGGAAGAAGGAAGAGGTAGAGGTGGCAGAGGACGAGGTAGAATGATATACAGAGGAAGAGGAAGGGGAAGAAGTAGTTGGAACAACAACTATGACCGAAATAATTTCAGCAACTTTGATAGAAATTATTCCACTAATAGTGACAGAAGCAATTCCAGTAAAGCCATGATTGAGTGCTACAGATGCCATAGGATGGGGCATTTCCAGTATGAATGCCCATCCTGGAACAGAGAAAGCAACTATGCACAACTGGATGAGGAAGATGAGATGCTGTTGATGGCGTTTGTAAATGAAAATAAAGTTGACAGAAGAGATGCGTGGTTCCTTGATTCGGGATGTTCGAATCATATGTGTGGAGATAGAACCATGTTCAGCAACTTTGATGAAAATTTTCGGCAAATGGTCAGGTTGGGTAACAATACTAGAATAAAAGTATTGGGGAAAGGAAGTGTAAAGTTGACTGTGAAAGGGATCAATTTCACAGTAACGGAAGTGTTCTTCGTCCCAGAATTGAAGAACAATCTACTGTCAGTGGGACAGTTTCAAGAGAAGGGATTGGGAATTTGGATTCAAGGAGGGGTGTGTAAGATATACCACCCTCACAGAGGGTGTATCATACAAATCACTATGAGCATTAATAGGATGTTCATCCTATTTGCACAAGTCAAGGTGACAGATGATGATCACGATGAATGTCTGCATATTACAGCAGGCAACCAGTCAAATCTCCAGTCTTTGTCCAAGTTATGGCATCGCAGGTATGGCCACTTGCATTTTAAAGGACTGAAAACATTGCAAAGTAAGGGAATGGTCCATGGCCTTCCCCCAATTGTTGACACAGAAGAGGTGTGTACAGGCTGCATAATGGGCAAGCACCACCGGGAACCCATACCAAAAAGGAGCTACTGGAGAGCTAGTCAAGCATTGGGCTTAATTCATGCTGATATTTGTGGTCCAATCAGCCCCCCATCATATGGAAACAAGAGGTATATCTTGTGCTTGACAGACGACTATAGCAGGAAATCATGGATTTACCTGCTACTCGAAAAGTCTGAGGCCCTGCGGCATTTCCAGAATTTCAAGAGGAAGGTGGAAAATGAAAGTGGTCTCTGTGTAAAATGCTTGCGAACAGACAGGGGAGGAGAGTTTACGTCAACAGATTTTAACAACTTCTGCGAACTAAATGGGATCAGAAGACAACTCACCACTGCCTATACCCCTCAGCAGAACGGGGTTGCCGAACGAAAGAACAGGACATTGATGAACATGGTGCGGTCAATGTTACTTGAAAAGGAAATGCCGAAGACACTGTGGGGAGAAGCAGTGAGGTGGAGCAACTATGTGTTAAACAGATGCCCAACATTTATGGTCAAGGATGTCACACCATCTGAAGCATGGAACGGGATCAAGCCCTCTGTTGAGAATTTCAGAGTTTTCGGGTGCATTGCACATGCACATGTGCCGGAGGTACATAGATCAAAACTTGATAAAAGAAGTGTTAAATGCATTTTTTTGGGTGTGAGTGAAGAATCCAAGGGTTATAGGTTGTTTAATCCTATAACTAAGAAAGTGATAATAAGTAGAGATGTGACATTTGAGGAGGATAAGCAATGGGATTGGGATAAAAGTTTCCTAGAGCAAATATTGATGAATTTAGAATGGGAAGGGGACTGTGGAGAAGGAATGGTTGATGATTCCATGGATTCCAGAAATGATGGAAATGATAAAGACCATGCAGATGAAGGTGCTGAGAATGCAAATAGAAGTGGTGATGCATGTGTTGATGTGTCTCGACACAGAGAGGGTGGAAATGGCTTTACTGAGCACTTTGTGTCGAGAAGCATGGAAGGTAGAAATGCAGTGACCGACCGGTCGACCGGTTCTGATGTAGTGAACAACCGGTCAACCGGTTCTGCCTTTCGGTCGACCGGTTCTGATGCAGTGAACAACCGGTCGACCGGTTCTGGCAGTGAAGGTGCTGTAACTGGGGCAAATGCTGGCATGAATATGGGCTTGAATGATGGCTCGAACATGGGCTTGAGTGGAACTGCTGGTGCAGCCGGCAATGCAGCTGACATGGGCTTAACAGGCATGGGCTTAACGGGCTGCACATTTGACAGTGCAGGTCCAAGTAGTAGAATCCGAAAACCCCCAGCTTGGATGAGTGATTATGTCAGTAGAGAAGATTATGAATCCTCTGATGATGAAGTGAACTTGGCACTTCTGACATCTAATGACCCAATACACTATGAAGAGGCGGTGCAAGATGTGAACTGGAGAAATGCAATGGATAATGAGTTAAAATCCATAGAAAAGAATAACACATGGAGCTTAGTCACGGCTCCAGCTGGGTGCAAAGTAATTGGGGTTAGATGGCTTTATAAGACGAAGTTCAATGAGCACGGTGAGCTTGAGAAATACAAGGCGCGGTTAGTTGCAAAAGGATATACCCAGAAACATGGGATAGACTACACCGAGGTGTATGCTCCAGTGGCTAGAATTGAAACTGTCAGAATGATTGTGGCCCTAGCAGCACAAAGAAACTGGAATATACTTCAGTTGGATGTTAAATCGGCCTTCCTTCATGGTGAGCTCAACGAAGATGTGTATATTGAGCAACCAAAGGGCTATGAAACTAAGGGAAGTGAGAATAAAGTTTACAAGTTGCATAAGGCTTTGTATGGGCTGAAACAAGCCCCACGAGCCTGGTTTAGCCGAATGGAGAATTACTTTATCGAGGAAGGATTCCTGAAATGCCCGAATGAGCAAACTCTCTTCACAAAGCAGACAAAAGAAGGTAATATGCTCATTGTGAGTGTTTACGTAGATGATCTAATCTACACTGGCAATAATGCAGAAATGATGAATGGTTTTAAGAAGCATATGATGACAGTGTTTGAGATGACGGATTTGGGAAGAATGAAGTTCTTCCTTGGGATTGAAGTAATGCAAAGAAGTGATGGCATCTTCATTTGTCAAAAGAAGTATGCTTTGGAGATTTTGAAGAAATTTGGGATGTCTGAAAGCCATGAAGTGAGTAGTCCAATTGTTCCCGGATCTAAGCTATGCAAGGATACAGGAGGGGTTGCAATTGATGAATCATATTACAAGCAGATTATAGGGAGTCTCATGTATCTTACATCAACTCGTCCAGATTTGATGTATAGTGTAAGCCTGATTAGCAGATATATGGCTAAACCAACTGAGGTCCACCTGCAAGCTGCGAAAAGGATATTGAGATATCTGAAGGGTACATTCGATTATGGAATCATGTACAAGAGGGGAGGGCCAACTGACTTAGTTGCTTACACCGACAGTGACTATGCCGGGGATGTAGATGATCGGAGAAGTACATTCGGCTATATGTTTCTTTTGAGTTCTGGTGCAGTGTCCTGGGCATCAAAGAAACAACCAATTGTTACTTTGTCTACTACAGAAGCAGAGTTTGTGGCAGCAGCGGCGTGTGCGAGCCAAGTGGTATGGATGAGAAGAGTACTTGATCAGCTTGGTCAAGTTCAAAAGAAGAAAACTATTGTCATGTGTGATAACAGCTCCACCATCAAGTTGTCGAAAAATCCTGTCATGCATGGGAGAAGCAAGCACATAGACGTTCGATTTCACTTCCTGAGAGAGTTAGCTAATAGTGGAATAATTGAGCTGACATATTGCGGGACAGGAGAGCAGATCGCGGATGTGATGACAAAGCCATTGAAGTTAGAATTTTTCCAGAAATTTAGAAGTCAGATGGGAATGTATAAAGCCAATGAGATAAACTAACTAAGACCCATAGTTAGTTTAGGGGAGGGATTGTAGATAAATAATAAGTGGTTAGCAGTTAGCAGTTAGCAGTTAGCAGTTAGTTAAGCTAACTGATTTGTTGGTTAGGTGGTTAAGCTTGCTTAACACACTTAATGTGTGTGACTAGTCGTCTGTGACTAGTGGCTATAAAAGCCAGCCCGTTTTCTGTAATAGTTAGGGACTTCAATTGATTTTTCATTTTCAACTCACTTTCAAAATTAATCTCAATCACACTCTCAAATAAACGCTAAATATATATTTTGAAGTGTGGTTAAAGTTGTTTTTAAAAATATTTTTCATACATAAATTAATTAAAATAATATTTTTTATTTTTAAAATTTATTTTTGATATCTACAAATGAAATTAATATAAAAGCATAAAAAAATAAAGTAGAAATAAAAATAAAAATAAAAATCTTTTTTTTTTCTTCAAAATCACGTCTCTTCGGCTCTCTGAGAGAGAGAGAGATCAGGATGTTGGGGATTCAAGATTTTCCGAACCTCCTGCTTGAACGGTCATTCTAGAGCTTGCTAAGCCTTGTCAAATGTCAGGTGGTTCGTTAATGTAGGAGTGACGGAGAGGGGTTCGGAAATGTTGGCAGCACCTTGTTCAGTGGTGGTTATACCCAACCCAAAGACAAACCCATGGCTAATCTCTCTCTCTCTCCAAAGTATATCTTGCTTGTTTCCGAACCTCCCATTCACGACCAGGTTAATCTCTCTCTCTCTCTCTCTCTCTCTCTCTCTCTACAAAATACAAACTTCACCCCATCCATTTCTTGCTTCCATTTCATCACATGGCGCGTAACTGAAATATTTCATTATGCTCCTTCATCCATTGCTCTGCAATATGCAACAAGCAGTACTAATGACAGTTACCGTTGTTTTTTAAATGTTTTTTTTTATATAAATATACTCAAATAATATTTTTATTATTATTTTAAAAAAAAACTTTTGATTTTGAATTAACTCCACTGTCAAGGATAAAAAAACAAGAAACAAAATAGACGGGCCTGCAAGCATGGGCCTGTGACCAAAATGAGCCTGGCCGCACTAAGCACCCGTTTGGGAGAGCGTTTGAAACGGAGTTTGGAGAGCCAAACGGAGATTGGAGCAAAAATGGTGTTTGGTAACATCAAAACGCCATTTAAAAGCATGTGGGGCCCACCAAAAAATTGATCAAAACGCCATTTTCCGAGAAGCTGGAATTCCGAGCTTTTGCCATCCCGTTTCATTTTTGCCATTCTCCGTTTAAAGCAGCAAAGCAGCAATTTACCGTTGAAATTTTAATTCCAAATCAACCCTCGTCCCTCAATTCACAGTCTCGCCTTCAAGCTCAACATCGGATTCAATTTATATACACGATTCAAACTGATTTATATCCTCTCGTCTTCAATCATCCTCTCGTCTGCAACCTCCCTTTTCTCTCCTCTGCAAATCATCTCCATCTCCATCACTACAACTCCGATCAGTTTGAACAATATCAGGGAAAAATAAGTAGCTTGCGAGAAAGGATTTTGGAGGAGAGGAAAATGGAGCTTACCTGGCCCAACAAGATCTTCGAACGAGGATCTGACTCAATCAGAACTTGGAAGGAATTAGAGAAGCAGTAATGAAGGGGGAAAAGAATGTGGCATGCGTATTTAAGAAAGGAATTTAGTGTGGCGTAGAACAAAAGCAATTTATTTGCAGAGGAGATGAGGAAGAGAGGAGATGAGTGTCTGTGTGTAGGCGGCGCAAGGCAGAGGGAGGGAGATGTGTGTGTGTGTGGGGGGGGGTAGGAAGTAGGGTTCGGGATGGGTTTTATAATTATAATAATAATAATAATTATTATTATTATATAATAATTATTATTATAATAATAGTTAGCATAAAAAAATAGAGGTTTTAATTTGTAATTAATTTGATTGAATAATTTATAATGAAATGTATTTTAATTAATTATGTTTAAACTTATTAGTTACTTGAAATATATTATTTAGTGTGTTAATTTTAGTAATTGATAATTATATTTTTAGTTTGATGGGAGAATAAAAAATAATATTTGTTTTTTCATGAATTATTAATTACATAATATTATTATCATTATTAAATTTACAATATTTAAAAAAAAATTATATATATATATATATACCCTTTTAAAGTAATTTCACAAGTTAAAAGCAGCTATGTAAAAGTTTGGTAACCAAACACCAAAACTCCTTTTTTCTTCAACCTTCAACTCAACCACAGTTTGAACCAAACACTTTCCATTTTAAAAAACTCCATTTTTAAAAACTCCATTTTTAAAACTCCATTTTTTTTCAACT
>JAPFFL010000116.1:0-10863 GCA_029228465.1 Salix viminalis
TCATACTCTTTGGCAGAACTGGTTTATTGAGAGCATATACAGCAGAGGAGCGTGAAGCAGCAAAAAAAGAGTTCTTCGAAGCATAAAGACATCTGTTATTAAGTCAAAGATAATTTGGTGGTGTTAAAAGATGAAATGAAACCGGTATCCGAGTTTCATCCTCATTAAGTTTTGACTACATTTATTAGCTTTCTTTTAGCCTTTGGTGCAATGCGACTGTGATTTATGCATTCTGGTTCTTCCTATCAGGGCTTCCAAAGGAGCAATATGAAAAGTTAATTGGAGCCGCCCGGGTTTGTACCTTCATCCGTATGGAAGAAAAAATATCACTGATTTGGGAGTTCTTTTTACTGCATTGAGCAAGGTTTTGACACATTAATCAGGTTCTGCTGCATTGGTGAAAATATTATCATAATGTTGCATTTGTCTTTATGCATTCTCAATCTGCCATCTTTTATATATTAGGCAACTACAAAGGAATTACAAACCTCTGAGAGCACATATAAAATACGAGAAACATCCTAGAGCTTAACACAATGATGCTATGTGCAAAGTTCTTTCAATAACACAGTTAAGAGCCTGATTTTATTATCCACTTTTGTGATCTTCGTTCCAAACTCGTCTCTCGCTTCAACAGAACTTTTAAAGAAATTTGATTATTGAAACCACAGTCCTTTTTTACATTTGTCTTGCTCTTGCAGAATGGCATGTTAATCAACTGATGTTGTTAATTCCATTCTTTGACTTTTTCTTTCTTTGCATGGCTCTGTTTTTTTTCCTGCCACCATTTTCCCCTATCGATGAATTGTTTTTTCTCCATATTAGTTCCCTCCCCCTGGTCTATTGTTGCGATACTGTTGCTTTGTCTCTGCTTTTTTTTCTATCTCAGAATATCTTGGATTTGGGATTGAAATGGGTGCTAATAAACAAGGTAAATGGTTGGTTTTTATGCCAAGACTCTGCTGTCATGTGTTAAGAGATATACAATCTTAGCTTTTCTTTCTCTTAAAGAAAAATTTAACAGTGGAGCCTCCTTTTATGGTGCAAGTGCAGGAACTGATATTAGTACCTTTTCATTTGTTATATAAATATACTTGTATTAAAGTATACTTGAACTGATATATATATCTAATGTTTATGGTTGAAGTTTTTGGCCCAACCTTCCTCTAGAGGAAAGCTTGTCTGTGCTCTTATGAAGATATGACTAATTTCTTTCTTTGGATTTTTAATTACCTTTTGGTTCTCAAAAAATAATAATTCTTACAACTGCTTTAAATTGAAAAAAATGAGTACATTTGTTAAACAAAGTTTAGGTTATTTGGTACTTTTTTATTTCATTCTTTTATAGTGTCATATGGAAGATTGTTGGAGCGACCCTCAAATAAGTGCACTTTATGATTGAACCCCTCAGGAAAGGGGTTTGATCTTTTACCTTCTGGCCCTTCTAGGAGAGGCTAGAAGATTCCAATGTCAAACCTCTTCTCCACGCAGTGATTCTATCAAATCTTGTTTACAAGGTGATGGTCGAAACTTGTCCTAAGAAAATAACTTGTGCAAATAATGTTTCTACATATTGTTTTCACCATATTAAATGTTAGTCTGAGCTGTGAAAGGGTGGCATTAGGAGGAAATGTCGCGAGGCTTTTCTCATGCAAGTTGGCGAGCATTTTAAAGAAAGAAAAAATGCAATGTCTTGCTTTGAACATTTTTTTACTTTTGATACTGTGTAGTCTCTAGAGGTGGGATCAAGTTCGATGTTTTCTATTTGGAACTCAAATTTCACTGATTTGCTCATATCTGCTAATTTCAGTCTACATAGGAAGCAAATTTCCTTGAGAGAAGGGCCTATCAGAAGGCATCTGTTATGTCAAGCCTGCAAGATGATGCAAGAAACTATAATTTCAAGATGGACGAGGACTTCCAGTCTAGTATGTTATGATTCCCTGAATTATCATAGAATTTTGTTGCTATTCTTTGCAGTAATTGCTCCTGGGTTTCATGCCTTGTACTTGGAAGCTATGGTCAAGGTATTCACTCAATGTTCAGAAAGATCAATGTTGAAAATTGAGGAGCTTTTGCATGGCAAGAAGACAGTTGAGTCTTGAAGCAGAGTTTTCAAGTTTAGCTCTTGATATTATTGGCCTAGGTGTCTTCACCTATGATTTTGGTTCAGTTACAAAGGAATCAACCGTGATTAAGGTTTGGTAAAAATATTATCATAATGTTGCATTTGTCTTTATGCATTCTCAATCTGCCATCTTTTATATATAAGACAACTACAAAGGAATTACATACCTCTGACATAAGACAATGATGTTATGTGCAAAGTACCCAGCACAAACATGGTACCACAGTTAAGATCCTGACTTTATTATCCACTTTTGTGATCTTCTCTCCAACACGTCTCTCTTCAACAGAACTCATAAAGAAATTTGATTGTTGGAACCATGTGTATCAGCGTGTAAGGAGTTCTGATTGGTCCAAGTTGCCTTCTTTGCCTCTCGCACACAAGGTGTTTGACAAATATTCTACAAGAAGTGAGTGATTTTCCCTTTAAATTTTTAAGCTTGGTTTGTTGCTTGGTGTGTGTTGCTTCGTTTAGTCCTTTTTTACATTTCTCTTGCTCCTGCAGAATGGCCGAGTTTTGCTTTCCATCAATGAATTGTTTTTTCTCCATATTAGTTCCCTTCCCCTGGTCTATTGTTGCGATACTTTTGCTTTGTCTGTGATTTTTTTTCTATGTCAGGATATCTTGGATTTGGGATTGAAATGGGTGTTAATAGCCAAGGTAAATGGGTGGTTTTTATGCCAAGACTTTCCTGTCATCTTGTTTCGGTTTTGAGACTTTAATGTTTTAATTAGGGAGATCTCGCTGATATCCTAGAACCAATAATGGGAAAAGGACTTCGACACATGGAAGTTAAGGAGAAAAGGTAAATGGGTGCTTTTTATGCCTAGACTTTCCTGTCATGTGCTATGATTTTTTATTTCTATATATACATGCCATGCTAATATATATACATAATCTTCATATATGTGAGCAGTGGAAAGGTAGATGGGGAAGGACTGTATAAATGGAGGGTCTTTTGCAAGAGCTATACAATCTTAGCTTTGCTTTCTTTTATGGAAACATTTGACAGTGGAGCCCCCTTTTATGGTGCAACTGTAGGAACTGAAATTAGTACCAAATTTATTTCTATATGGATTGTAGTATATTGCCATTGATAATTTGGTTGTTGCCTTATGGAGGATAATAAGCATGTGGAGACCAAACACAGTAAAAAATATGAGTCCCATTCCATGATACTGCATCGTCAAAATCAGAAATACAGGGATTGCAGGAGGGGAGACAGCATCTAGTTTTTATGATACTGCAAGTATTGATGAAACAGTTAGAGACGTAAAACATTGAGAGCTAGGTGTAAGGACCTGAGAGCAATGGTAAAGGACCCTCTTCTGTCTGGATAGCTTACAAATGAAATGGCAAGAAAATCATCTAAGCAGGGTATTTAAGCTGAAAATCATCTTAGATTTTATTCTTATGATGCTGTGTTATGATTATTTGAAATCGATTGTTGTTGTGGAAGCAGTGTTTTGGTCGTCTTTATTCCTTTTCAATCACCTATGGGATTGTCGTTTGTTGAGCTCTTTATGTAGTGTTTGGAAAGGACTCTACAGGGTGTTGATTATTGAAACAATGTGTATCAGCATGTGAGTTCTGAGTGGTCTAAGCTGCCTTCTTTGCCTCTTGCATACAAGGTGCTTGAAAAATATTCTACAAGTTAGCAATTTTTCCTTTAAAGTTTTTTAGCTTGGTTTGATGCTTGGTGTGTGTTGATTCATTTAGTCCTTTATTACATTTGTCTTGCTCCTGCAGAATGGCATTTTAATCAACTGTTGTAAATTTACGGCAGTGGTCAGTGAAAGAAGCTTTCCTGGGTACTGTTTTTCTGTTCATACTCTTGGTTTTCTCATGACTGACTTGGAGATACAACTTATTCTGTCTTTTGTTATGTTGTTCTGTTTTGTGCAATTTATGATTCCTTTTTCCCCTCTAAATGAATTTGCAGGAAAGGCTTCTTTTCCTTATTGTTAATTCCTGTCTTTGACTTTTTCTTTCTTTGCATGCTTCAACCATTATATCTCGTGTTGTTTCAAGAAGGGACATGGCCACCCAAATGACCTCTGTAGGTATTAAGCATTCATCTCCCACCAGGAAGCCACCACTCCCTCTGCCCTACCACTTGTGGAACTACAGAGTGTGCATTCCTCTAAATCTGAGCCCTGTAGGTAATTTCTCCCCCCTTGTGCCTGCTTAAAGTTCTCTTGTTTGATTCTCAAACCAAAAGTTCTATTGATCAGCTAGACAAATTACGGTTGCTCCTGAAAATCTATAAGAATGTGCAAATTCAGTCTGCATGTCAAGAAAACAGGAGCTCTGATCCTGGTCTTTCAGCTTTTCATTTGATGCTCCATAATGTGTTAACAATGACCGAGTCAGACCCGCCAAGTGTGATGACATTTTTTTTTAGAAAAGGATGCATGACTAATTCCAAGTATGAAATAAAAGTTAAATCATGAGGTCAATAAAGATATAACCAATGAATTATCAATTAGCATGAGAAAATTAACTCTACGTTTTAGGAAATAGCATAATAGAGATGTAAGTTCTAAAGGGTGTGTATCACTTTGATATTTATTTATGGTACAGCATCAATTTATAATTATAACATCCGTTGTTCCTTTCAAATCACATTTATTGCTTCTTTCAGAACATTTATCAGTTCTTTCCAAAACTCTTCACTTATTTCCATCTAGATTTGTTGTTTTATTGCTCAGAGCTTGTTGCTGGAGTTCTTAGTGCTACTTGTTGTGGAATTCAAAGATACAGGAGGCAGCGTGATTGCAGTAGTAATATATCAACCTTGTTGGTACGTACAGATCAAACAACTAAATCATTATCAGTTCTATAATTGTAAGATCTTAGTTATTTAAATATTGATTTTTTGCTCTGCGCACATCAACTTGTTAGCGAGATACCCTTTTTTAAGAGGGAAGCTGAACATGAGAAACGCAATGGTAAATATCATTATATCATGAACTTCATTTTATTATCAATATTGCCAAGGACAGTTTTATATCATATCTCTTAGTCTATGTTATTTTCTTTTAAGAGAATATGATGTTTTAAGGCAATGATTTTATATAGTTTGCACTTTACTGGGTCTTTCTACAAAGGCTTTACCCTTAGGGTTGTGTCGTTCCTACTTTCAACAAAGGTTGTTTCCACTATTATGTTTAGTGACTAATCTGATCTTATTCAATATTTGAAATATAATTTAAATTACAAATATCAAATAGCTGCCTTTTGAATTATGATATAAGCCATGTGCTGGAATTTTTTGTTGCATCTGTTGGATTTGTATCGGGCAATTTGGCTGCAAGACTTCTAAATGATGCTGAAATTCCAGAGATGAATTTCTTGGCTAAGCTCCTAAGAACATTTTGTTACTTTTTCAAAACTTGGTTACGGGTGTGTTCATGCTCTACTTGTATTTGTATCGTATTTTAGTTATCATATTGGCTTCCCGTTGTTTATCGTGTGTTGATGGCCAGGTTTGACATTCTATGATGTAGAGATGAGGGGTTGCATATTAACTCTGCTTGCCTTCTTTAATACTTAAGCTGCAGCTAGATGTAGAAATCTTTTAGCAGTCCTAATATCATGGGAATAGCATTTACAGGAGACATTTATGCTCTTGTTGTTGATAGATTGTTGCAGAGGCAACTTCATTGGCAAAACGTTTATCATATTGTTGGTGAAGCAGTGGAAATTTTGAGACCAAGTCTGTCTGCGAGGCCTTACCATGTGCTTTGATTGGCATGAATACAATGCTCGTCGGTGAGTATATAAAGTTTGTTGTTGACCATCTTTTGGTATTTCTCCATTGATACCCTGCCCTTCTTTTTTGTAATTCATTAGAGAAGGAAACTTTACATGTTTGTTTTCCTTAATGTTAGGTTGGCATAGGTTATTAAAAGAAGTACAAAGTTGAAAATCCATCTAATTGGATGGAATTCATATGCTTGCAGCGAGTATAGTAATCTTGTGAATTCATATCCTTGCAGCAAGTATAGTAATCTTGTGAATGTATTGCTAATTGGTTGGTACATCATCATCCGATTCATTTGTCCAAACTTTTTGCTGCTAACCCTTTGGTAGGACCTCATATGTGGTTTATCATTTCAGAAATTAGTCTTAATTAAAACATATCAACCATTGGGCCCAAACTAAACTGTGTGGAAAGAAAACATGATTCTTTTTAGAAGTACGGGTCTGCAGTTTATTCCACCATAATAACTGTTGCAGTGAGATAAATAGAGGAGTTTGACCATATAAAAGAATGGGAAAAACGTATGATGCTGTGCTTATATAGTCCACCCTGGCTTGGCTATATTCACCAAGGGGATTTTCTGTTAACACCCCTTTCGTATGAGACTCTTGAATTTGCTTCATTCTCATGTGATCAGTGTGCAGAAGGTGTGGTCGCTGTCTCCAGGGATGCATTGAGGATTTTTACAAATGAAAGATTGGGAGAAACATTCAATGAAACTGAAATACCTCTAAGATACACTCCAAGAAAGTTTATTCTTCAACCTAAGTGGAAATTGTTGGTCATTATTGAGAGTGATCAAGGAGCATTACAGCAGAGGAGCGTGAAGCAGCAAAGAAAGAATTCTTCGAAGCTGCTGGAATGAGGGAAAATGAAGTGCCAATGCTGATAAGGTGGAAAATGGTGATGATGATGATGATTATTATAAAGATGACCCACTATCTGATGAGCAGTATGGGTAAACAGACAGGTGTGTTTTTTGCATCAGAGTACTTGATCCAAGGTCAGCTACTCCAACTTGACAAGGAGCATGGAACTCTCTTAGCTGTTGGTACAGCCAAGGGACTTCCATTTTGGCCCAAAAGAAGCTTAATTGTTGGGTTCATTCACATTTACAAATGTGTAGATGATGGTAAAAGCCTGGAACTTTTACGCAAGACACAAGTAGGAGTTCCACTTGCCTTGTGTTGGTTTCAGGGAAGATTACTCGCTGGAATAGGATCAGTGCTGAGATTATATGACTTGGGAAAAAGAGGTTGTATATTTTTGCTGATAATAGTGTTCCAAGATGGCTTACAGCATCATACCATGTAGATTTTTGTGATACCATGGCTAGGGTGCGGGACAAGTTTGGGAATGTCTACTTTGTGAGGTTGCCACAGGATGTTTCTGATGAGATAGAAGAAGATCCAACTGGCGGAAAGTTAAGTGGGAGCAGGGAAAGCTTAATGGAGCTCCAAACAAGGTAGGTGAGATAGTACAGTTTCATATTGGTAATGTGCTTAATTGCTTGCAGAAGGCATCTCTAATTCCAGGCAGTGGAGAATGCATCATGTACGGGACAGTGATGGGGAGCATGGGGGCCCTACTTCCATTCACCTCTCGAGACTTCTTTTCAGACTTGGAGATGCATTTGAGACAAGACCACCCACCTTTGTGTGGAAGAGATCATATGGCATACAGGTCTGCTTATTTTCTTCCTGTTAAGGTAAGTCATTATTGATAGTTTCATTTGATTATAGTTTGTCAAAACCAATTTAAAATTTTACTAAAACCACTGAGTTGTTTCGAACAGGAACAATTTGTTGCATATATTCTGATGTCTCAGTAATGTATTTGTTTTTTTTGTAAAGAAGATCCTGTTTTCATAGTTGTATGTAGATTTGTTTTGAATCTAGGTGTTGATTATCATACCTGCTAATTTCATTCCATATAGGAAAGCAAATTTTGTTGTGAGAAGGGCCTATCAGAAGCCACCTGTTATGTCAAGCTTGCAAGATGATGGAAGAAACTGTTTGATTCCCTCAGTACTCGATAGAAAGTCCAAGGCATCAACATGTCCATTGTGCAAACTGGTATTGTTTATTTATACTGGGCCATTTCTAAACTTGTCATATCTTGTATCATTTCTGGTTGGTATATTTGTTACTTGTGTCGTAATCCAAAAAAGGCCATGCTTTAACTAAGTTATCTTATGCTTTCAAGGTGGAATGTCCTTATCTTATTTTGTCTATTCTCTATTATTTATCTAAACAAAATGTAATTACTACTTGAAACTTAGAAGTTTTGAATTGCCTATATAAGTGTCAAGAAATCTTCCTATATGTTTTGACATGCTTGTGGAACTATGTAAGTTGGTTAGAGAGATTCTTGCTTAAGAGTAGAACTCTGCACCACGTGTTGCAACTTGTAAGTATGCATGCTTAATGCCAATTGTTAGGAATGTTGATCAAAAATCCATTTCTACAATCTTTTAATATGTAATTAGTGTGATTTTGTATCGGTTTTGCAATGGTTATATTCTCTAGAAGATTTTAACAAACCTTATCACTTGCACTAAAACACTGCTTACTTCTTAGAACCCAAGGAAAGGATACATCTTCAGTATGCAATCCTCATATGTAATTAGTGTATTTTTTTATGGAATTCAAGGATCTTCTCCTTCTTCTTTTTAATTAATTACTAAACCATTTACATTTCTGAATGTGAAGACCATAATTCCTTTGCTTAACTAATTTGTTGTTTGCTTGGAATTTCGGTCAAGTAGCTATCTGGGAAAGCTTGGGCTAGGAAGGCTTGCACCAGGTGAATTTCTATAACGAAATTTCAGGATCATATAGTGTTTCTAATTACATTTCATTATATGTGCATATCAATTACATCCTGTATAATTCATTTAGTTCTGATTGATATCCTCCAAATAAGCTTTGATTTGAAGATGAACATTTGTGGCCTCCATATATTTGAGAGATGTTTGAAGATATTATGTTACTTAACAAAGGAAAATTATTGAGTTCAATTTTGTAATTAGTTTTGACCATGGAATTGTTTCTAACATGTAGACTTGCATTGCAACACACCATAGAGGAATGGAGTTAGCAACTTACTATGTTTTTTATGACCTGCTGGTAATTGCCCATTCCCAAAGTTGATGGGAATCTGGTTGATGTCAATGTTGCTTGAGACGGTTGCTCTAAATTTATCTGATTAGAATCTAGTTTGGGGGCTGCCGATAAGTTGTTTATGAAAACACAGGTGATTTGTTTTATATATATATATATGGTAGTCATGATTTGTTTTTATTTTATTATTATTATCATTATTTTATCATCATTGCTTGCTTGACTATTTGAGAATCCATATTTTCATAACTAAATCACCATTGTCTTTGTCACTGCATTCCTCCCTCTTCTCTCTGCTTTTCTTTTTTTTTTTAAATCAAAATTCAGTTGTATGAAACACATAGGCATGTTGCTTTTATCTAATGCTCAAAAGATATAAAAACACAAATCACCATCATCTTTATAACCATGTTTCCCATTTCTATTGTTTTTTATTTTAAAAAATGTAGAAACTCAGGAGTATAAGCACTAGCATGTTGCTATTATCAAATGCTCAAACGGTATCATCGAGATAAAAAATACAGGAACTGTAGTAGGGGACATATCAACTAGTTTGTACAATACTGTAAGTGATGATGAAGTGGTTAAAGAGGTAGGTGTAAGGAGCAATGGTTTAGGACCCACTTCCTGATGCCTTGATCTTTTTGGACAGATAAAGCTGAAATGGCAAGAAAAAATCATTTGATCAATACAACGTGTAGAAGTTTAGTAGTTATTTCTAAAATAGTCGTGAGAAAAAGAATTGTGATCCTTCGGTGAAAAAACAATATGGACAAGACGCAGGCTTAATCCCTCTTAGTAGTTAATCTAATTGCTGTGCCTTACAATTGAAATCAATGTGGAAAACATACTGGTGTATGTAATCCTTCTGCGATCAAATAGAAGTTAATACAGTTGATCCTTTCCCTAATTAGACTTCTACCTTTAGTGAGAAATGAGAAACAAAAAGGTGTTTGTGCTCATAATACTTCAACTAATTTCAGCAAAGAGCGTAATGCTAGAGTTGTATCCTACTGGCATCTGAATTGCTTAACGGAACTGAATGTTATTGCTTATAAGTTTGAGGTTTGAGTTCTTTTTTTTTCCTTGAACCAATGAGGTTTATCTTAATTTTTATTTTTAGAATTTTTGAAGTAAATAAGTTAGTTAACAAAGTAAAAGATTCAGTTCAATTTTGCAATCAATTTCTTTGAGGGCACTGTTTTTTTATTCTCTTCCATGAGTGATATGATTATTTGAAATCGACTGTTGTTGTGGAAACGGTGTTTTGGTCTTTATGCCATTTCAACCACCAATGGGGTTGTCGTTTGTTGAGTTAAACCATGTGTATCAGCGTGTAACAACAAACCAATGTCGTTTGTTGAGCTTTGTTAATTTCGTTTGCTGCCTACTTTGCCACTTTCACACAAGGTGTTTGAAAAATATTCTACACTGGTCAGTAAAAGAAGCTGTGCTGGGTACTGTTTTTCTATTCATACTCTTGGTTTTCTCATGACTTTCCTCTTTGACTCGGAGATACAACTTAGTCTGTCTTTTGTTATGTTGTTCTATTTTGTGCAATTTATTATTCCTTTTTCCCCTATCAATGAATTGGTAGGAAAGGCTTCTTTTCCTTATTGTTAATTCCTTTCTTTGACTTTTTCTTTCTTTGCATGCTTCTGTTTTTTTTTCCTGCCACCATTTTTCCCTCTCAATGAATTGTTTTTTCTCCATATTAGTTCCCTTCCCCTGGTCTATTGTTGCGAAACTTTTGCTTTGTCTGCGTGATTTTTTTTTCTATGTCGGGGATATCTTGGATTTGGGATTGAAATGGGTGCTAATAGCCAAGGTAAATAGGTGGTTTTGAT
>JAPFFL010000117.1:0-10851 GCA_029228465.1 Salix viminalis
TACACCATGTTTTTGGGTTGTCGAGTTGAACAATGATTTACCTAGTCAGTCCAGGTGTGTTCTTATAAGTTTTTTACAAAATATTTATTGGTTCTAATAAGTCAAGTTTAAACCATGTTTAGTATGGTAAGAAAGTTGGCCAGAATGAGAGGCTCGTCCAAAAAAAAAAAAAAAGAAATAGGAATTTTTTTCAAGGGTGCTAGCTTTTTTGATCCCTAAGAAAATTCTCCTCTTTTATTTGCTCTCCTTTCTCTTTAGGATTTTGTTTTGGTCCCTTGTTTTATTACTTATCAACTTTGATCCATTTGTCTAGATTTTTTTTTTGAGATGACGTTGAAAATACTAAAATGACACAAATATATTATATATATTTCTCTTACTGATTGTTACAAATAAACTGAATAATAGCGATTTAATCTAATTAAATAAATTGTATTTATATTAACGGCAATACACTTGCATTGACTCAATTCTATAAATAAAGACATGTTATTTAATAAAATAAAACATATTCTTTTTTTTTTCTAGAGGGTTTAATTACTTAGTTATGTTACGAGGCAGTAATCTCAATGTAAGATAAATAATTATCTTAAAAACAATGTCTCTCACACCTCCAAGTCATTATTTATTTATCTCCTTCCCAAATTAATTTAATTAACTTAAGTCCACTCCAATGTCTTTTTAATCACTCCTTCAAAAGAGGTTCCTTCATGTCATTCCAAGTAAGCAAACGATTCTGTGCCTTTTCCACCTGAAAAATCCAAAATTTCCCACTTATATATATATAAAAAAGGGTTGCCTTCTATTATAAAATAAATATAAAAATCCAAAATATATTTGGTTTTCCTTAACCAAATATAAAACAACGTTCATACCTCTTTTTCCCAATTTGTCCGAAATGTTATCCATAACAAGACTATGGTCTGCATGATGGTGCCTCCCAACATCCCAGTCCATATTCCCTGTAAGCAAATTTAGTAGTGGTCAAATTCGTCTTCTTTCACGTGAGCAAATAGAAACTGCAGCATTAATGGTACGAGTTAGAAAGAAAAAAAAACCCATTGAACTAAAAAAATTGATTAGAATAATTTTAAAAACATCTGATCCAGTTTGATTTGGATTTTTTAAAACTAAAACTGGTAAATCATAACCGAACTAGTTTAAATTAAAAAATATACTCTAAAAAATCTTTCTATTCTAAACCCAGTTCAGTTCAGGTTTTTTTGTTATTATTTCATTTTGGTAAAATAAGAGAGAGGAAAACTTGACTAAAATAAAAAAATCTCTAAAAAACAATGTATTATTTTCCGGTTTTGTACATAAAAACCCAAACTAAATCGAAACTGGTCGGTTTATACTGGTTTCAGTTCAATTTCTTTTAATTATAATTATAATTTAATTATTTTTATAGATAAAAATCAAACGAAAAAATAAATCAGAATCGAAGATGTATACACGTATGTATGTACCTTTGTACCCATGTCGCATGTAAAACCAAGAACGCAACCCAATGGGATGCCGATGACGTAGTAACATGCAATATTGACGTAAGCCACAAGTGCTTGCCATCCACATCCAACCGCCACTCCTTCAAGAAATCAAATAACCAGTCAAAAGAAAAGTGTTCTCACCGCTAGTCGCAGTGATCTTCCATGATTAACAGCTCGTGTGAAATACAGTAACCTACCGGATAAAACAGGCTGGACTCCGCCTAAAACGATGGTGCCTGCTAGGAAAGGAGATAGCTCCGCAACAGCTTCGGCAACTTCTGTACCGCCGGTGAAGGCATAGCTTATGACATGCCGCGATAAGAGCATCAAAACAGCCAAGACCACTGAGATGATCAGTGAGCATGAGCTCACGACTACAACAGCAAATAAGGATGCTTTGGGGTGCCCAGCACCTAACTCATTGCTTACTCTCACACTGTAATTAACAATAACAACAAATTAAAAGTGATCATCTCACGGATAGCTTTTTGTTTGTGTGGTTTTCAAATGAGGACTTTCTACAGGGTGTTTTTCTTACTCAATTGGATATGCATTTAAGGTGTTTGATAATTCATCTCAAAGAAAAATCATGTAAAAATCATGCCTTTTTGTATCTCTTGATATATATATCTTAGAAAGATAAAATTTATAATTTCTGTCCACTAACCGAATACAGCTTTAATAATAATAATTTTGTGTTAATTCCATAAAGCACAATTAAAAATATTTATCCCTATTAGACTCCTCATCTAAGGATAAAACCTTACTCTTTCACTTACTTAAATGGGGGAGCTAAATCAGGATTTATTTCATCTGGGGACAGATTGAGAATATGATGATAGTTGGGAGAGAGAGAGAGATGAATAGAATTATTAGTCTAATTGCAGCAAATTTCGAGAACATAGCCTCAATTTTCTAGGAAAACTAACCTTGCAGCTGCCTGAAAACCGACCGAGATCATAAAGCACCAACCATTTATCGTCATGCTGCATTCAATTCCATGTCAAGATTATGCAGAGTGAGTTATCCAGGACAATAAGAGATTAATTTGATATCGTTTACCAGATGGACAGAGCATCCAAGGAAATTTCAGCATTTTTTAGCAACCCTGCAATCAGTGTTAGTATCTGATAGTACCAACATTCAAGACATAGCATAACACCTGATGCAAGAGACAGCTTGAAGAAATCCCATAACCCAGAGAAGGCCTGGATACTGAAACCCCTCCATGTGTGCTTGAACTCCTTGCTTGCTAGAATGTACACAAACTGGGCCACCAC
Organism: Salix viminalis; assembly: GCA_029228465.1. Classification (NCBI taxonomy): domain Eukaryota; kingdom Viridiplantae; phylum Streptophyta; class Magnoliopsida; order Malpighiales; family Salicaceae; genus Salix; species Salix viminalis. The sequence goes on from JAPFFL010000117.1 coordinate 2,771, forward strand.
TATAATCCACCATGAGAGGCTCGTAACCAGCGCCGCACCCAGCAGCCCTCCTCCGAGCTTGAAAATCACGACCCAGCTTAGTACTAGATGCAGTGCAAGAGTACAAGCTGATATGCATGCACTAGGGAAAATCACACTTTGAGCTTGTAAGAACTTTTGTATGGGGAAATTGCAAGCGTAAGCAAAGATTTGTGGAATTAGACCGTAAACAAAAACTGCAGCAGCAGATGCAATGGCAGCTGATTCATGGAGGCCAAGCAAGATGGGCTTGCAGAAAATGTAGATAAACATAAGCACAGTCCCAGTTAAAATGAGGAGAACTGTGGATCTTTGCATATATATGCCTAGCATTCCATACTTCTGTGCTCCATAGGCTTGCCCACATAGTGTTTCCACCGCACTTCCCATTCCAAACTGCATATGGGAATGAATTTCTTTTGTCAAATATATATAGATATATCACAATGCCATAGACAAATTATTTATTTATTGACACCATACCATAACGCCAAAGACAAAGCCTTGGACACCAGTATTGCCGAGCGAGGCAGCAGCGAGTTGAAGATTGCCAAGATGGCCACAAAAAACTTGGGTGGATATGGTAATTAAGAAATTGAGCAAGTAGACCACAATTGCTGGTGCTGCTAGACGAAAGAGGATTCTGAGTTCAAGGCAAGTGGCTCTTAGGATTCGTTGGGATCGGGATAATTCCAAGTCAGATAATATTTCTTCAAGCTCAGAACTCACCGGCTCCCGGGACAATGATGTTTTGTCATGCAATACAGTCTCGTAAGACTCATCTTCAGCACCCTCTATTCTGCTGTTATCTTCACTGGAGGTGGCCATGATCGTTGACCTTTTCTCTCTATATGATGAGCCAGACAATTTTGGAGGTATATAACTTTAAAGATTGCTCTTTTGAAGGGATATTGCACATACGAGGAAGCACAAAGATACGCTGATTTCCTAGGAGTGTGGATGTGAGGAGGGAAAAGGATGGAAATAAAAGTGAATGACGACAGATGCGATTATTTTCCAGGTAGCTGAGAGAGAGGCAGCGTGTGAATCATCTAACTTTCCTGGTTTTAGAAGACAGCTAGCTAGCTAGCTACTCAGTGACGTAGACCACTTGTTTCGATGATTTCTTTGGTTGCTGGGCGTAGGTCCTTTTTGTCGAGGGTATTTATTCATACAGATGTTGAAGAATATCTGACGATGATTTTTTTCCCGCGTAATGTGGGGTTATTTATTTATTTGTAATAAATAAACATTAGTTTAATGTGAAATGATAAAATTATTTTAAAAAAATAAATTAAATTGAGTTATTCTTCGAAATCAACAACTCTACACATGAAACTAATATGACCATAAGAAAGAAAAAAAAATCTTGAACAAAATTCTTAACCATCAAAAAACAAAAATGAAAACTAAATTAGTCAAATCTTAGTCAGATCACGGTCAAACCTTAATTATGGCTCAGAATTTTTTAATAGTTTTTCCTCATGATACTCAATTATTGATCTAACTTCAATCTCAACTATGTATTTCTTATGATCTTTATGATTTATTTTTAACACGCAAAAATCAATTAAGATTAATGAAATGACTGAATTTACCAAGAACCTATATTTTTTTTGGATTTTTCTATTTTTCATCCAAAATATATACAAAAATAGAGACAAGAAACTGGATTAGGACAACAAGGCTTTGGCAATTAAAACTGGAAGTATAGAAGCGATGATTTAGTTTAAGACAGAAAACCCTAAAAAACCATGTTCAACCTCTGAGTAAACAGAAGTGATTTCAAATTTTTTATTACCAAACTCTCGATGCTCTGGAATATTCAAAGGCAACAAAAGGATTTCAAAACTACAAGGCATGCAAAAGGAAACATCTTGCTTTCTTGGTATTGAATGCGAGCAAACCTCATATTTTATAAAATATATTTTATAAATTCAAGTGAGCGAAAAAATCCTTGGCTGTTCTATGTTCTTATAAAGATGTACATTTTGGCTCGAACTCAAAATCTATTATATAAATCATTTATCAAATGTAGATTTATCTCGAGTTGCGCAATAAAATAATAATCTAAAATAAAATTGATAATTGTTTTCAAAATATAATATCTTAAAACATAAAAAATTTAAAAACAAGAAAAAACACAGTACAAAGTTTAGATTAGGGTTTATTTACTCTAAATGATAAAAAAAAAGTGTTTTATAATTTTCCTTTTATTTATTTATAATGGATTAATCTAATTCGAGTTTTTGTCTCTTTCAAGCTTTTGAAACACAGACATAGACGCTTGTTCCATGGAGTGGTATCATGCAGTGCTGCTGGGCCACATATGTGTTCTTGCATAGTTTCGATTCTTCGTACATTATTTCAATGTTTTGGCCAAAATTGGAAATCTAGCTGGACAGGGAGAGAGATAGGCACAGCAAACTAACAAAGAGAAACAAGATTTTGTTGATTTTGTGAAGGACAAGTTTTTAGCCATTTTAGTAGCAGTGCCTTGTTCTTGCCTTGCACGGAGCCGAAGTCCAAACCTACCTTGTATGTATGTGTATATATATATATATATTCCTGTCACCAGAATCCCCAGACCGTAAATTTGGATCGAAGTAATAACTTGAAGAACTCCCTTTGGCATTAAATAGAGGAAACGACATATTTGAGTAGGTGAACTCGAGGGTGCAAATCTCCTTCTATCTTGTACAAAATTGTTGGGAAGCTGCTCTCTCCCCGGCTACGCATTGCCATGGCTATTCTTATCAGTCCTCATCAAACAACTTTCATATCGAGAAGGCAAATTTTGGATCATGGGTTAATGATAGCTAATGGGGTTTTCATCGTATCAAGAAAGGTGGTCGGAATGGGTTTCTGCTGAAAAGTCGACTTCAACGAGCTAGGCCTTTGATTCAGCTAACTGGAGTTGCATAGAAGAATTGATGATGTATATGGGATTCGGAGAAAAGTGGATATCATTAGTTCACGAATGTATTTCAGGATCACAACTGGAAATATTCATTAATGGCTCTCCGATCGAGCCAAGAACTTCAGCCTCAATGTGGTTTACACCAATTAAGGAGCGAGATCCACTATCATCGTTGTTGTTTGACATTGCAGTTGAAGGGCTGTCAGTTCTTTTCAAGCGACACAATACTTTCAGGCCATTGAGATTGGAAATGGTCAGCCAATCAACCACCTTCAATATATAGACGACACTTTGGTGTTTATGCAAAATGAGTATAACTCTTTTAGACGACACTTGTGGACTTGTTCAAGACTTTTGTTCGGGATTTATGAATTTTCAATTTTCAATTTCCAAATTTTATTTTATGAACCTTGTATATATTGGGTAGGGGATTTGACATGCAAGGAACATTCAGCTAAAGTTTGGAACTTGGAAGGCCTCACTCGTCAGTCGTGAGATAAGAATTTAGAAATTAGGAGAATGGCTGACAAAGTTTTTTCCAAGGATCATGGAAAACACATCCCATCGAAAGTTTTTCATTGCTGACAGTTCATTTCTTTTGAGTATTGAAAAATTGCTTTACAAGCCGGTCCCTCATCATTCATTAAACACCCACACACAGAGGAACAGCCTTCACAAATCCACGTACGTTACTCCAGCAGAAGAGGCTGCCTCTTCTCATCCCATGTACTCAACCGGCTTTGAGCATTCTGTACCTGTAAATTTTGACAAGATTTGTCACTGCTAATTTTACTTTTTTAACTAAAAAGTTGAAATCAAGGATGGAATATAAATATGATAATATACACTAGATTATTCACATTCTGTGAATAATGGCGTCAATTAAAGTATAATTAAAACTGTTTGCTGAAATGGGAAGGGTGATGTGCATTCCCAGAAAATTGATTATCACCACCGACTGTATCGATGGATTTGTTAATGAAATCTATAGATATATTTCCACACAGATGATAGTTGGAAAACACAGAGATTTGAGAGAAACGGGAGGAATCAGTGTCACCTCTTTCTCCCAATCTGCTCTCAGAGTAACCCACAGCAAAATTATAGTTTGCAAAATTGTGCCTCCTAACATGCCAGACCATATTCCCTGCACAAAACACAGTAAATAACTATGTTACCTTAAATTGACATGAACAGCTCTGATAGATCCACTATGAACACTGTGTTCTTGTCCACTTTGCTGCGTCAATTACCTTGGCACCGAGGTCGGATTTGAAACCCAGAAGCACTCCCAGAGGAACACCAACCAGGTAGTAGCACCCTACATTCACATATGCGACGAATGCTTGCCATCCACATCCAACAGCCACCCCTTCAACGCAGACAAGTTTATCTACAGTTAGATATTTGCTAGCTATTAAGCTTTGAGCACTACAAGGATTGACGACATTCATGAACGTTGCTCTTCTTTATCTGATGATAAAACAAAAATTAACATGGTTTGGTGTTTTCGCAGTTGTTCTTGTTGGAATTTGAAGCTGATTCCAGACCTGCCACAGATGCAAACCAAGTCTGCGAAACAGGATCATGAAGAACTGAAGAACTGAAGATCAAGCTTTAAGTGTTTTTAGTTTTGATTCCATAGTGTAATTCGGATTATTAATATCCTTAATGTACTTAGTCAATTACTGCATTGTTTTAGTTAAATTCAGTTAGATAGTCAATGATAAGGGAAAAAGTCAAATGTACTCAGAACTTTTTGGAAAACTAGCCGTTGTAATGTTTTGATTTCTATAAATAAGATGAGTGGGATGGCAGTAACCACACACGAAATTCTGCCCATGTTTACGTTCTTTAAAACTCAAATTTCAGAGTAAAATTGTGTTCTTATTTTCTGGGAAAGTGTTCTTCATTTACGGGAAAATTCACATTCCCAGAAATTGATTGCTCACGATTACTTGTTTTTCACGAAAATCTCAGAAATCTCTCATAAATTTCAACATGGTATCGAGGCGAGAATAGGTCTTAGAAAAGGGATTGATAAGAGAGACCGCAGTGAATAGAAAAAGGTGAGTTTTTATCAAGATTGAATCGAATCTTGAAAGGGAAAGAAGGACTTTTTCTCAAAGTGGCGATTTTAGAAATCAAGAATTGAGTCTTGATCGAGTTCTTTAAAAGGGATAAACAAGTGACAAAGACCATTAGTTGGTATCCTTGTTGTCCATTCAGTGAAGTCTTGATCAAGAAAGTGCAAGACTAGAAGAAACACCGGTTAGACGGACATGGAATCCTTTTTCATCAAAATCTCAATCTTCACGGGTGAGAATTATGGAGTGTGGGCGTGAAGATGAGGATGTATTTGAAGGCATTCGATTTATGGGAAGATGTTGAGAATGAAAGAGGCTGAATCCCTTGAATGAAGATCCAACAATGGCCCAACTAAGGTACTTTAATGAACAAAGAACAAAGAAGTTCAAAGCCCTTACACGCATTCACAATGCGAGTGAATGAGGAGATTTTTTCAAGAATTATGGCATGTGAAACAGACCAAAGGAAGCTTAGGGACAAGTTGAAGGTGAGTTCAAGGAGATGAGAAATCAAGAGGATCGCGAGATCATGAATTTAAGAAGACAATTCGAAGGAATAAAGATGAAAGGATCAGAAGCTGTCAAGGAGTTTTCATCAAATGTGTCAAAGATTGTAAATCAAATGAGAATGCTTGGAGAAGAGATGCAAGAATCAAGAGTTGTGGAGAAAATTCTGAGTGGGTTTACGAGAAAGATTCGAGAACAAGATTTGTTCATTGGAAGAGTCTAAAGACTTGACTACAATAAGTACTCAAGAACTCATCAATGCATGCACAAGCTGTGGAGCAAAGGCGAGGGCATTAAGACAAGAAGAACATAAGTGAGGAAGCATTCACTGCTGGATTCAAAGGAAGAACAAGGGTTCAAAATTCCCAGGTGTTCTTCAGAAATCCAGAAAACAGGGCAAATTCTGGAAATTCATGGCAGAGGAGAAATTGGCCAAATAATCAAACACAAGGCAACAACTTCAATGCAAGGTGGAAGGAAAGAAGAGAGCCACTTCCCACTGCAAGTGCTTGTCGAGAAAAAACAATCATCACGGAGTCATCTTGTTGGCACAAAAATGCACAATGCAGAAAGTGCAAGCAGTTCGGCCACATTGAAAAATTTTGCAATGAAGACAATGCAAACCAAGTTCAAGTTGCTGAAGTGGAGGAGAACAAAGAGGAAATGCTATTCTCAGCCACTGAAGCACACAAATGCAACAAAACTGAGGTAAACAATCAAACTTGGTTAATTGATAGTGGTTGTACAAACCACATGGGCTAGCTGATGTGAACTTGTTTGAAAATCTGGATACAAACTATAAGTCTAGAGTCAAAGGCTGCTAATGGGACAATATGTAAGTGTTGAGGGCAAAGGTGAAGTTAAAATTAGCACTCTAAATTTGGGTTAAAAGAGTTTGAAAACATCCTATATGTACACGAAATTGCACAAAGTCGATAAGTGTAGGTCAATTGTTAGAAGATGGTTTTCATTGTTCTTTATAGATGATGTATGCACAATTAAGGACAATCATGGGGTACATCTATTTCACTGCTAAAATGTCTAATAGATGCTTTAGTATTCAACTAGAACACCAAAGCACAAACACAAACACAAGCTAGCTGAAAATGAAGAAGGAAAAGCGGGATCTCGAGGTTCATTATGTGGAAGTCTTTGAATTAGGCTGACAAGTACAAATATGATGATTGTGTAAATGAATCCATGTGGGGAGATGAGCAGAGGTCGAGAAAGGAAACATGAGATGTTGAAGGATTATGTGAATATAGATTCCACGGATCTTGTGCAATTCGAGAGTTGCTAGCAGTGATAGTGATGGAGTAGCCGAAATGAGTATTACAAGTTCATATTACTTTGATCATGAGTATTATGACAATCCCGAGCACTTGAGCGTGCTTGGTGAAGAAGATGTTAGGAAATGTCTAGCAAGTTCTAGTGTTGTATTCAACCTTGATACAAAGCGAGGTTAAGAGGAATCAAGAACTAGAATTAAGCACAAGTCTTGGAAAATTCGAGTGCATACATATACTCTTCACCCTCAATGGTTGATTTGGGTGTTAATGGGAATTTGAACACTCTTGTTGAGGCGTTCTTGGCTTAGTCTATGTCATGAGTCATCATGTAAAATCTAGGAAAAAACTTCCCTCGAGAATGGCTGAAACTCAAAGGTGCTTTGCGGTTGCAGTGATATTAAAGATGATGAAGAATTGGTTCTTTGAATTTAGAACCAATATGAAAGGCAAGTTCGAAATAAATGAACTTGGACTTTTTAGACTATTGTTTGAGAATAAAACTAGCGAGATGAAGACTGTTGTGTGTATCAAAACCAATTCACAACCAAAGGCTGCTGAACAAGGTTGCAAGGGAAAAAATTCAAGGTTGTGAATGCATCAAAGGTCTTTGGAAAAGAAATTCTCCAAGGAAGATGGTGCTACACGATGCGGATGGCGAGAACCTACTGAGAATGCAAATTAGCGAGACTACTATATCAATCTTTCACTCAACCCAGGGAAAAGAATATGCTCTGCTATTGTCAACACAAAGTTCATGAAAAAATATTAGTCGGGAGTTACTTTACTCTCGACATTGGTAAATCTTGACCAACGAGTTGGTTAAGGAAAGCTTTACAGGATTTGAACCTTGATCAAGGAGAGCCAACTGATGGAATATGCAGCTCAGGAATCAAGGGGGAGTGTTGGAATTTGAAGCTGATTCCAGACCTGCCACAGATGCAAACCAAGTCTGCGAAACAGGATCATGAAGAACTGAAGAACTGAAGATCAAGCTTTAAGTGTTTTTTTAGTTTTGATTCCATAGTGTAATTCGGATTATTAATATCCTTAATGTACTTAGTCAATTACTGCATTGTTTTAGTTAAATTCAGTTAGATAGTCAACAGTAAGGAAAAGTCAAATGTACCGAACTTTTGGAAAACTAGCCGTTGTAATGTTTTGATTTCTATAAATAAGATGAGTGGGATGGCAGTAACCACACACGAAATTATGCCCATGTTTACGTTCTTTAAAACTCAAATTTCAGAGGTAGTGTCTTCT
>JAPFFL010000118.1:0-10797 GCA_029228465.1 Salix viminalis
CAAGGTTTTTCATTACGGACCACTTGCTTCTTTCTCTGGAGGCAAACGCTACAACTTTTCTGGATTGAATGAACAACATTGTTTTGTATTTTTTTTTTATTAATATGGGTGTTTGGAATAATTTGTGTGTATCTTTATTATAATTTTATGGGCTCTAAAGTTAATGACCATGTAAACCTATAAAAATTATAATATTAGCAATCACATAACTCGAATTTGAGACTATAGGAAGAACAAACTTTTTAATTCCAAACTCTTACCATTGGACTATCTACTAGATGATTTTTTCCCGGTATTTTTTAAACGTAAAAGAACATAACATTACTTTAAGTCTTCTAAAATTCAAGTAATTTAAATATTATATAGATATTAGTATTCTTTTTAAGATAAGTAAGATTTTTACATGTAGCGTATTTTTCTAATTTAGATCTTCGACATGATTTTTATAATTTAATATTACAATATGTATCAAGATCTAATTAGCAATGCTATAAAAAATTACAAAAAGCTCAATGGCAAAAACTAAAAATCAAAATAATAAGAATTGAAATTAAAATATCAAAAACATAAATTATCTACCTGTATTTTTTAGATAGAAGAGAAAAATAAGTAATAAAAGAAAATTGACTAGCAAAAAACCGTCTAGCAATAGTTTACACTAGTTAAATTGCCCGCACTACGTTGCGGGCTGAGCAAATAATTTTTATAACTGTTGAGATTGAAACAATTAATAGATTTTGTTAGTTTAAAAATAAAATAAAATATTTATACATGCAAGGTTTGATATAATGAAACACATCAACATACCCTATTATAACAATAGCAACATCGAAGACTTAACATTTAAAAATATCATTACTATTATTGCTCAAACAATAAAAATTATTAAATTACCTCGAGGAAAACACTCGAAAACATTAAAAAAAGGGAAGCAAGAAAAAAACTAAAAGTATAATTATTATTATTATTATTATTATTGAGTGAATATAGGGAAAATAAATTCAATAAAAGAATAAAACAACCCAAAAACTTTAACAAAAGAGCAAACAAAAAAAAGATTAGCTAAAAAAAATCATTTCACGTGAAAATAATAAAAACTACAAAAGAAAAAACAAAGGGAAAAAAAAGAAATATCAATTTTATTATACTATTATTGATAAAACAATAAAAATTATTAAATTAGCCTAAGGAAAAAAAAACTAAAAACAATAATAAAAGAGGAAGCACGAAAAAAAATTATTATTATTATTATTATTGCGTGAATAATGGGAAAAAACTCAATAAAAAAATTAAAAAACCAAAAAATTTAACAAAAGAGAAAACAAAAACTAAAAAATGATAAAAAAAATATTAGCTAAAAAAAATCATTTCGCATGAAAAAATACAAAAAAAAGAACAAAGAAAAAAAAATCAATTTTCAAATGACCATAAACACAAAGTAAAATTTAATAACAATTTTTTTGAAAAAAATGTTATCTCAACAAAAGAGAAAATAATAAAAATTAAAACTAAGAGCACATATATATAAACATGAACAAAAATAGTTACTATTTAAAAAATATAAAAATAATTAAAATAAAAACTTAAAAGTATAAGAACTGAAATGAAAACCAAATATATTATCAATTTAAAATAAAGGACACAATTGAAAAAATCAAATCTTCTTTACTGAAAATATTAAGGGATTTAAAAGCAATACGGAAATTAAAAGAATAAGGACTGAAATGAAAATTCAATATATAATTAATTTCAATTGAATGACACAATTAAAACAAATCAAAACTTATATAAAAAAAATAAAGACCATACAACACAATTAAAGAGAAGGGACTGAACTGAAAAAGGTATAAAACCGGGGGGCATCGATGAAGATGCTGGAAGGACATTTTCCTGCACCGTATAAGGACGCACGAGCCTTCCAGAGAGGGTGTGTGGCCGAATACTATCGGCCGCGTGTTCCACACTCTTCGAAAGTAATTCGAGAAAAATAATAAACAAATATGGTCAATTACCGAAATACCCCTGCAGTCAATTCTTTAATTTTGTCTTATTGGAGTGCATATCTGTATTTAGTCATTTTCAAAAAATATGAAATCCACGTGGCACCCCTCCTGTAAAGAGCTGATTTTTGTTGTTTTGTAGGGATAAAATAGTTATTTTACTATGCAAAGAAATATAAAAAATTCAATAAATGGGCGAGCCGAACCGAACCGAAAATATACAATTACTGCGGCACCCTCCCTGCAGGGTCTATTTTTTTGTCTTTTTCGAGGGATATAATTGTTATTTTACTGTGCAAATAAAAAAAATAATCAGTAAACAATCCGAACCGACTTGAAAATTGAGCAATACTATTATAATCCACAGTGATTTGTCTCATAATGCACAATAACTGAACCATGATCTCTTTTAGTATATAGTATAATGTGCCACATTAAAAGAAAAAGGACGTGACAATGCATCAAATGACACGGAGGAAGGATATTTTCTACTGTGGGATCGCCGTAAAAACCATTAATTTTTTTTTTTAAAATCAAATTATATTTAATAAATACAAAAAGACATGACTTTGATTGCCCTGATTATTACAAAAACAAATGTAAAAAGACCTTGAAGCCCCAGATTTGAGTTGTCTTTATGAAGTTGAAGAATCCAAGTTCGAACCACTGCACCCACAATTTGCCCTCTTATTATTATTATTATTATTATTATTATTATTATTATTATTATTATTATTATTATTATTATTTACTAATGTATGAGTGGGTCAACTCATTTTATTGGATCAGTTTTGTATTGGGTTGGACCGATTTGGTCCAACCCACTTAATGACCTTTTTTTTTGGTGACTCAGGTCCTTATGGGTTTGAAAAAAACCCTACCCGAATGTTTAACCCTTTTGTTTAACAATGCTTACATTTTGTGAGACAACAATTCATAAACAGATGCTTATATAAAATAATAACACAGGTTCATAAATTGGAAATCAAAATAAATGACTCGATACAACGAGAATCACTAAAAATATACTAAGCAAAATAACAGAAAGGTAGGCTCTGATACCACATGTTATATATTTTATATAATCGAATGCTAAATGCACATGGTAGTGAAAAATTAGATTATAAATACCTTCAACTATTTTTGCTCAATCTCCGAGTGAAAATTCCCAATATAGCACTAGCAATAACTTCAAAATAATAGAAAATGTTTTCGAGAAAAACCTTCTAATCTATGTCTATCAGTCGTCGTAAATAAAATACACAAGCAATTATTTATAAGTAGATCATGGACCTCTCTCATCAATTTGTTAGTTAATTTCTCATCTCATCAAGGAGAAAATCAGACAATTGATCCCCATCATCAATTCTCATTATCATGAGTTTGAATAAATAAAAATATGGGTTTGAGCATAATAATAATTTCTAACCAATAATAAATGATATCTATGCATAACAATACAGTGATTTGCCCAATAGGAGGGGCTTCTACAGTCGTAAAATCTCGGTGGATTTTTGAGGACTGAAGCCATCCACTGTATTGATCACAAGAGAACACCGTTATAGAATAGTGGATGCGAATTGACTAAAATAGGCAATAAGAGAAAGAACACAATAATGTTGATGCATGGCGATTTTTCCAAATCAAGAATAGAACAACCCTAAAATGATTTATTAATGCCCCCTAAAATCAGAGGTAGGTAGCATTATTTTTTAGATATACTCCACCATAATAAGTTTTATGTTCACACTCCCTTTTATATATATATACTAGCCATATTGCCCGCGCGTTGCCGCGGGCATTTGTGTGTTAACATAATAATTAAAATCATTATTGACTTAGTTTAGCAAATCCTAAAAGAACTAAAAAGATGATTAAAAAACTTGTAAATTGTACATAGAAAAAGCGGAAAAGCAAAAGCAAAAAGAAATCAACATATGAAATGGAAAATGTTTGGTGTGTAAAGCAACCTCCGATGGTGGAGAAAGATTGTTTTTCTATCGTTTAGTTGGCGGCTCATCTTCTTCATCAATAATGATTGCTTTCTGCTTGAGATGACTGGAAAAATGAGGAAAAGAAAACATTATTATATAAGAAAGCTTATTCTAAGAAAATGCACTTGATGCAAGGAACTAAATGCCATGAAAATGTTTTGCATTGACTAAAAACATTAAATTTGAATCAATAATTATATTTGCGATAAAAAAAACCGATAGATTTTTACGAAGGGGTATCAGTGAAGGTCAAAGTCTTCTTAGCCTTTGGTTGATAGCTGTCCTTGTCAGTGTCATCCAAAATAATACCTTGCTGATGCTGAGTTGGTGGGGTGCTGTCAGATGGTGTTATTGGAGCAAATGTGTCTGCCTGAACCATTGATGAGTCTTCAACAATCATGGTTGCGGAAGCGGTTGAGGATTCTGCACCAAATTGCTCTGACTGAGCTACCGAAGATTGTTTTGTGCTTTCATCAAATAAATTTGTGACATATATGTCACATCTACTGAGTGCTGATCTATAAGCCCCAAAAAGCAGCTGGAAGATTTTCATCTTGTTCAATACTTCAGTCATTTGTGGAGGCACTACAAAAGGATTAACAATTTTTTTGTCATAGACCAAATGATGTGCTGAGGCGTTAAAAAAGTTTTCAGCAATTTTTCCAGATAGCAAGAAGTTTGTAACATCGTTTCCATCAGTTATAATGCAGTTCACCTTAAACCTTCATCAACACATCAATAGTTATTTGCACTTGAGTAAAATGTAATTGTATTTTTTTTCTTGGAAAATAAATTCATATGAAAGAACAGATTGTATGTTTAATCTTTTTCACCATGGAATTGGTGCAGATTCTGGAAGCCCATGTTCAAAGCATCTGAGGTTGTCTGAAGGTCCAGAGAGTGTTTTAGTGCATTTTGGGCATGTTTTGGACCACCATCCATTGAAAAGATCATAGTCAGCAATGGATGCTTTGCAAGTGAAACGCATATTCTGCATTGATGAAGGAAAAAGTTATTATAAAAGTTGAAAACTAATGTTAAAAGAGCATGCAAAAGCATTTGCAATAAAACCTTATGCTGATATGGGTCCATGCATAAGATCTCTTTAATGGTCTTTCGTATTTCATTGATTTGTTGATCCAATGACACGACAGCGTTCAAAGATGGAGGAAGTTTATGGACATCAAGTGGCATCTCAGCATAACTAAATTCAATAAAGTATGATATAGTTAAAAATAAATATCTATTGCTTAGGTAAAAATCAAACGCTAAATATTTTAAGAATAGTAGGGATTTACTATTGTTTATATGGCAAAACTTCCGGAATATTTGGATTGAAATATCAGAGCGAAGCAGCAGTCCCAGTCAAATTTGCTGCACCTGGATGCAAGCAAAACAAATAGAAGTAGCAAACAAATATGAATAAGAAAAAAAATAGTATTTGTACAATAAAGTAAAAAACTGTACGATTCTATCGTATTAGAAACAAATCAACAAACCTCGAAATTCTGTAACTCGGAACCCTGCGAAAACAACAATTACAGGAGATTGTTGTGCACTAACGATATTATCATCAAAGCCTCGAGCAATGTCGCCCCATAAAGTAACTCGTAGCTCTTCACCCCTATTTGAATTTTGGAAATTCGACATAAAACACTAAGAAACATAAGCTACCATGTAAATTCGGTAGTGAGAAAACCTTATATTTTCAATGATGAACTCTCTTTTATCCTCAAGCCTATGACCTTGAACCAATATCTTTTCAAGTGGTTGGATTGCTTTAAGCCTGCCAAGAACATCTAAAAATATCGCTAGATTAATTAAATATTATAGTAGGTATATATTTATCATAATTTTAAATATTTTTTTACAGACTTGTAAGAATCCTTGATCCTCTGCCTTTGGTTAAAACATGTGCGAAATCAATAAGGCGAAAATAGTATCGCGGCACATTATGTTTAACAGAATCAAGATGTGTTATCTTGGTATCAGACTTTAAGTCGATAATCGCCTCATGATCGACCACAACATTAACATATCGATTTTCATAGGTGTAGAAGTCCTTAATCTCAACATAACAACCCTCAATTATGTGAAGATTGAAAAAGGCTGCATCTCTCGCCTTGGATGATCCTTGAATGGCTCCACCCTACCATGTAAAAAGCGAACGAAAACAATATAAAGATTATTAACACGTGGTTAAAATCCTTGAATACTAAAAAGATAAAGAATGGATAGCCAAGATATCTGCCCTTATTTTTTTAATTACACACGATTTATGTTGGTAAAAAAAATAATGACAACATGAAAACAAAGGAAGAACATCAAAATATAGATGGTAGCGTAATTCATCTAATTTAAGCATGAAAAGAAATGAAGAGGATTTATGAAGTTTCTTGGAAAATCACAACAAAAGAAACAAACACACACACACACACACACACACACACACACACACATAAACATATAGCTATAAACCAAAAATGACATCAAGACAAAACTAAATTACCAAGAAAACATTATGCAAAGTATAAAAACCTGGTGGTCAACCAAAAGACAGTTGAAGCTACTTGTTTGCCCATTTTGCTTTGGCATCCAAACGCGGCAAACTCTGGCTTGTACCAATGGATAAAAAAGATACTTCTTGATATCTTTCAAAGGAATCGCCATCAATCTGTATCACCAAAGCAAAAATAAATTGATGGGGATGGGGAAAGTATTATAAAAAGTATACAAACACATCTTAAACAAACAACAAAATGAAAAAAACACCGTAGGGCAAGCATAAGATTCTATGTGATGATCTGGTTGTAGACGCTAGAGATGACCTGTCATGATAAAGTCTTTAAATGAAAAAATGATTTTTGAATGCAAAGCGTCGGTAACAACAATAATAACATTTGATCAAAGGCATCAACTTTAATCAAGGTAACTTTGACGTGTCACGTTAAGATGCAAGAAATGAACACTTAAAAATTTAAAGGGAAAAAAGGGGAAAAAAAAACAATTGGCTTCTAAACCACAATGAGTGCAGCTCGGGAAAAAAATGGATGAACAAAGCACCCTTGATCAAATTACTCTAGCATGTAAAAATTTATCCTTAGATTCTAATTCCAAACCAAGGTTATTTAATGTTGGTTTGCCTGCTCACGCAAACCTAATTCGGAAATTGAATGCAAGGCAATTAAAAAGCGATCTAGCAAGTAGAAAATGAAAATAATCGATGATGTATCTCGAAAGCAAGATGATTTAATGCTAGTTTGATTGCATTTGAAATCCTAGTTGGCGTATGAAGGTGATCTAAATTGGCATAGCAAGCATAATTTATTGTTAATTACCATGCATCCTTATTAGAAAACATATCATCAATGTATTTCGAAAGCAAAACATTTTAATACTGGCTTAAATGCATATGACAACCTGCGGCGTCAACATTTAATATAAAACGAACTAAATTTGATAGATGAAACCAAAAATTGCTGCAAATTACAATGAATTTGCTCGACAGAACATACTATTAATGAAATAAGCCTTTTTTCATAAGTAATTGCAACATTGAAGTATTATCATACTATGTAAGAACCTGCTAAAAATTAAAAAAAAAGGCAAGCATAAAACAATGGGGATAACGTGAAAACTGTTAAGGAACTGGACCTTAATTGACTCAGCTTCACCGTGAGCAACCTAAAACTGATATGACAAACACACCAAACATCTCCCAACAATTATACTATGTAACATTTTTTTTTTACGTAGGTATGATGCCTATGCAACCCAAGCTACCTCACCTTGCTGCACGAAGCTCAAAATAAAGGCTAGAGGAAAAGGGTCTTTCAATCTCAATGATGGGGAAAAAAGGTTTAAAAAACCCTTTCCCAAACCTTCCCATCGTTGGCTCACCAAACGAAGCCTAGAATTAATAAATAAAACCTTAACACCGAAAGAGGGGCAACCATAAAAATCACAGCGTAACCCTAAGCAAAAACAGATTGGAATAAAAATATAAAGAGCAATGGGAACAAATTATTTCAAGCATTGTAGAATGCGCCTAATCTAACCGGGGAAATCTATCAGCCTATGAAACAGAATACCTTTGCATGCATTTGTTAACCAATTGCCTCATGTATAATTTACATGCATCATTTCTCATCCCAATCAATTAATATCCATAGTCTTCTATCATATATAAGAACATGCATGCCCAAAAATGTGTCCGTTCGAAACCACCAAACAACAGCAAAAACAACAATAAAAAAATGCCACAAACCAACCAAAACAGCAGCAGCAGCAACTTACAGGAGGAAATGCAAGGCAAAGAAAAAAGGAAACATATAAAATATATCACAAAGTGACATAAAATATATCACAAAGTGTGTATTTGAAACCCCAAAAACAACAGCAAAAACAGCCTTGAAACACTGACACAAACCCAACCAAAAACAGCAGCTATCAAGTGTCAAAAACATATGATCACACCCAGGCCGAACAGACAGCCATTGAAAGGAGAAAGTGCAAGGAAGAGACAAAAAAAACATGCAAAACATAAAGGAAAGTGTTAACCCGAAACCCCAAAAAAACAGCAAAAACAACATGGAAAATCAGCAGCAAATCCAAGAAAAACAGCAGATATCAAGTGTCATCTTGGGCAGACCATCTTCAAACAACAAAATCATATCAAAAGGCAATGGAATGGAAGCAAAAGGCCAAAAAAAAAATGAAAAGAAAGAAGCATAAAAAGCAGCAAAGGCAATGGCAAGAAGAACCCAAGATAGACATCCAAAAAACATGGAAAAAACAACAAAACAGCCCAGCTAAAAAAGAAAGAAACCAAACAAATAACACAACAAATAAAAAACAAAAAAGAAACAGCTACCCAAAAACCTCAACAGCAGCAACAACATTATACACAATAGAAGCAACACAATGAGGACAAAAAAACACCAAGCAACCAGAAAAAAACACAGAAACAGACCTTAAAACAGCAGGAGGAACACCCAGAAACCACTGAAAGATTGACAGCAACAGCTTAGAATTAGCTATCCACGACCCTGAACAACCAAAACCCAAAAAATGAGAACAAACTAAAATGATGATAAGATCAGAAATGAAACGAGGTAAAAAAGAAAAAAAAGGAAGCAAACAAACCACCCAAGAAGAAAACAATGCTGCATCTGAATCTGAACACTTAAAATGAGCCAAAAATACTATAAATATACGTGACCAGAAAAACTTGTTCAGACCACCCCACCAACCACAGCAACAAAAAGAAGTCAAATCACAGCATGGCCTCATTGAAAAAAAACCACAAAAAGTATGTGAAGTGACAGCACAATGGAAACTACATTATATTAAGAGAAAAAACATCAATCAAATCAAAACAAAACATCCAAAAATAGAAAAGAACATGCACAACCCAACCATACCATTCGGGCAAGCCTAATTAATTACATTAACTTGCCAACAAAATCCCTCACTCACTGAAGAAATGAAATATGTGAATCTCCTGATATATGATTGGCTAAGATGGTGACCCCGAGACAAATAAAATTGGCTACACCTCTCTCGGTACCTGTAATGGAAATGGCAATGGATGGTTGTGGCTGATTGCCTCCTCTCCTCATCACCATGCGGACGAACATCAACAGCATTTAAACCGTGGTAACGCTCCTGCCAAAAGCAAAATACCCAGTAATGAGAAAGAAGAAATCCAAATTACCCAGGGTCCCTTATAAACAAAGCAAATCGATTGACTCACCATTTAAAATTGAAGCAAATCAATAGCAAAAACATGCTCGAGCCCAGTCACAGAACAATGCTATCTTCTTCGGGGCAAGTACCAAGCGAAGCAACATCGAAAGCATGCCCAATGCCAGCAACAACTTCAATTCTGCTGAAACAGGAAACTGGTGATTTAGGAGAAACTGTTGCTGCTTGATGTTTACCCAAATTTCTCGAAAGTCTGGCCACAATTAGCGAAATTAGATCTCCGGCGGGGGAAACCCAAAACAAATTTGGCTTGATGGTTGCTGCTTGACCTTGACTCCATTTTCGTGAATTGAGCGAGGGGCAACGTCAGGCTTAAATTCACCAGTTCTGTCATCGGTTTGACAGAACCCACAGCCCACGCGAGATGGCTGAAAATCAACTGCTGCAATTTTCGTTGTTGATTCATCACGCCGTGCAAGGCAGGGTTTTGGATTGATTTGCTTATATAAGGAGGCCCTAAAGTGAAATCGCTGAAGATGCTTTCCTCTTGTCCCTAACTGTGAGTTTTTTGGGAAAAATTCTCTTGGTCGGGATTTTTTCACGGGACTCCATTTTCGGGACCACAGCTAGTTTGAACGAAAACCTGGGAATTTTTTAAGCAAGTTTGAGAATTTTTGAAGCACGTTTGAGTTTTCTCATTTTTGCTTTTTTTTTTCGGAAAGAAAAAAGAAATCTCCCTGAACACCCACGCGAGATGCAAAGCATAAGAGGCTGCAAAATAATCTTTAAAAGGAGATGAAAAATGAACGCCATGCAAAGTAAAGAGATTTGCAAGAGAAGAATTGAAGCTGGCGGTGTGCAAAAAGTGGCAGACATAATTTCCACGAGGGCGTAAGAGATGGTTTGAAGTAATTAGGGTTAATTTAGTCGGGCCCGTGAAAACCAAAAAAAACACCCGACCACCCAAACAAAAGACCGAGCAACACCATGGACAAAACCGGCAAAATGACATCGCCACAGCCTACAGCGCATTTACACACAATGCACAAGTGGGCTCAAACAGAAAAAAAGAGCAACACCGCTTATTTTATAGTTAA